>JAUTDX010005770.1:0-28982 GCA_030844895.1 Ambrosia x helenae
TTATTACAAAAATAACGGGCCTTATACATGCATTTGTTGTGTTACGATATGCATGACTAGATTTATATCCTGGGAGCGTCTTGGGGTTGAGAAATCTAATATGACATATCAATTCTACATACGAAATAGACTGATGTGCTTTAACAGTTACATGCATGAAAGTTTCGGGTAGCACCTAACCTAAAACAATTAACAATGTATATCCAATGTTAACGCCTAACCTTAAACAATGTATAACTCTAATATTATAGAATTCATATATCTACTGGTTTGAACATAATTAATGACTTTCCTATACATGATTAATCAATAACCTGAACACTTTGTGTTTTTTTTCCTATATGAACAAAACCCCACAAAAATAGTCGTTTTTTCTCCGTTTTTATATAGCACTATGGTACTCGTTGAAAAAAATATATAAAACGCTCGTTAATTTGGTGTAAGTTTTTTCTTTAAAAAATCACGTATATAAAAGATACGAACGTTTAAAAAATAAATTTGTTGAAACATGAGAAAAAAAAATCCAATTTTGTTTTTAAATTCTTTTTTTCCTAAAATAACTCAATGCCACATGGCATTTTAATTGTTTTTTTGATTTTTTGTATTGGTGCCACATGGGATCCTACATGACACACTCAAGGGGGAGAATGACCTATTTGAGTGCCATGTAGGTTATAAGGATTTGGAATATATATATATATAATATATATATATATATATATATATATATATATATATAGGGAGGATAAATTGAAAACCACTCGAGTTAAGAAAACTATGAAAACCCTTGTAAAAACCATCAAATTTTTTTTTTGAAAAAAATACACAAGGTAACATACATGTATTAAAGCGTTTTGGGCCAAAAAAATAAAAAAAAGCGCCGATTGGATATTTTTAAAAAAATAACTAAATTTGCATTGTTACATATGTAACAGAGCTGTTACATATGTAACAGAGCTGTTACATATGTAACAGAGTTGTTACATATGTAACAGCACAAACTTTGTTTATTTTTTTTAAAATATTCTATCGACGCTTTTTTTTATTTTGTTTCCCAAAACACTTTAATACATGTATGTTACCTTGTGTATTTTTTTCAAAAAAAATTAAAAAATTTTAGATGGCTTTTACAAGGGTTTTCATAGTTTTCTTAACTTAAGGGGGTTTTCAGTTTATAATTTCCCTATATATATATGTATATATATATATATATATATATATATATATATATATTCTCACTTCGCGTTCATTTAATGATCATTGAACCAAAGAACTAACATGAACACAAACAAAATAAAAACATTAAACCCTCACCTCCACCCCCTAAAAACCTAACCCCCCCCCCCCACCCCACCATCAAAAAACCTAAACATATGTAACAGCACAAACTTTGTTTATTTTTTTAAAAAATATTCTATCGACGCTTTTTTTATTTTTTTCCCAAAACACTTTAATACATTTATGTTACCTTGTGTATTTTTTTTCAAAAAAAATTAAAAAATTTTAGATGGTTTTTACAAGGGTTTTCATAGTTTTCTTAACTCAATGGGGTTTTCAGTTTATAATTTCCCTATAATGATCATTGAACCAAAGAAGTAACATGAACACAAACAAAAGAAAAACATTAAACCCTCACCTCCACCCCCTAAAAACGTAACCCCCCCCCCCCCCACCATCGAAAAACCTAAACATGCCATCTCCCACCCCCCCTACCGTGCGATGCACAAGTGCAGTTAAACCCCAGAAACCTAAACCCCCAACCCCATCCCCCCAAAAACCTAACCCTCCCCCCCCATCCCACCATACCTAAAAACTAAACCATAAAACTAAACTAATCAAAAAACCTAACTATAAAAGTGAATGCACATGTGCATACAACACTCTTGTCTTATTTTATAGAATTTTATTCACCCCAACCCCCCCCCCCCCCCCCTACCCACACACACACAAAAAATAAAATAAATAAATAAAAATAACCTAACCCCCCATCCTACCATATATAAAAACTAAACCATAAAGTTAAAACCATAAAAAATAAATAAAATAAACCTTAATTATAATAGTAAATTTGCACATGTTAATCTGTGCACTTGTCTTATTTTATAGTTTTTATATAGAGTTGTTTTAAGTTTATTTATATTTGTTGTCATACAGTTGTCTTATTTTTAATTTATCTTATAATATGCATGAATAAACAATTGATGAGTTCGATATCTCACTTCGCGTTCATTTAATGATCATTGAATAAATTTTTGTCTCATTATATCTCATATCGCGTCCATTTAATAATCATTAATTATGGTAATTGACAATTTATTCAAAAGTGTGCTTTAATAGTGAAATGTGCATGTACATATGATATATGTCTGTATATATATAACAGCAAAATGCACATATGCATCAGACATGACGTAATATAAGCCATTTTTTTATTTGTTTTTTATTTTTTTAAGTTTAACACTAGATAAACATTTTAGTGTTTTTACTTTTTTTTTATTTTTTTCAGTTATATAATTTTATTTATTATTATTTTTTTTGTGGAGGGAGTTTTATGTTTACACTTTATATTTATAAAAATACTCCATGTTCATATTAGCCCAATAATTCTTTTCTCTAAATGATGATTGTCAAATGATCCAAATCTTTTATATATATACACGCGCACCCACGCGCTTGGTAAGATACTGAATTTTTTTTTCGTTTATAGAAATTCACATAAAAATGTATATTTCAGTTCCTTACCGGATTTTAAAATTGTGATACCTTTCAACATCCATTGTCACTTTTTCTAGTATTGAGTATGCTTATTTATGATCATAAGTAATTAATTATTCTTTGGGATGCCTATTATATCAAACATGATCGTAGAGTCACCTATATGACCGACTTCAAATAACAAAGTACTCAACTGTACTTTATCAACTCTAAAGTAAAATGATTTTTTGCTTCTACCAATTTCAAAAAACTATGTATTACTTTTTTAAAAGGATATATTAAATATATTCGGGTAAAGCAGTTCATGTAATTTAACAAAAATCACATAATAAAACTGAAGGGATAAAGTACCCAATCCCGTGAAAGATTAGGACACTATCCAAAAAAAGCCTGCAAAAACATAACGCCACAGCAAAGGCCCAGAGTCCGTTGAAATTGCCTGCGGACAAGGTTCACCCGCATACTACAACACGTCATAGAATCCTTCATACAAATGACGTCACCAACATAAATAGCCACTGACGCGTGGGACAACGCACCGAAATATTCCATCAAAGCTTTATCATACGAGGATGTACGGACATGAAGGAATGAAGAGGATCAGATCAGAGCCAGGGCGCACTCTGCGCCAATCAGATGACAACACGTGTCAGGGGTGGACCAACACCCCCTGACACAAGGACAACAACGTGACAGTTCCCATGCCTCCACCATGCTGAGTGCACAGTACATGTCAGGACACTGTGCATGCATGTCCACTTGCCACAAACGTCTCCTCAGACGCCCCAGGCTGGTCAACCACGTCTTTGTCAGCACAAGCGCCGCCTACGCCCAATCACAATCTGCCACGTGGAGATCCTGTAAGACACAATCCACACTCTCTCACATCAACATTAATGGCACCGGATATTCCCACCATTTTTATGGGTCAAAGGCATCTGGGCTTGACTAAGGCCCAAACCAAGTACAAGATTTCATGGGTAATCTCCCATGGCCCATAACATCTCCTATAAATAGAAGACTTCCTCTTCCATGCAGGGGATCCGAAAATATTCATCTTGACACAAGAGCTAGAATAGAACTTATTGTACAACTCCTTGTAATTCTCTTAGTAATATTAATCGGTTCTTACAGTGGACGTAGGCTATCAAAAGTCGAACCACTTATATGCTCTTGTTCTCATTAACAACACACACATAATCACACTCGTCTATCATATTCTTGGGTTACATTCTAACTATTGTGGTGAGCGAAGGATTACTCCTGAGTTAACACGTGTATCTAACCCTCGACTGTTTAACATTAATTGTCGTTATACTCGTTGTTTCTTCATTGGCGCCATCCATATCGACTAGAACATACTCATACTCCATCTTTTAGCCCACCCATGGCTGAACCCAACCCAAAATACATCCGTTACAAACACACCCGAGGACGTGGATGTCCAACTCCTAGGAAATGACGGAACACCAGCCACTATCACCAAGCAAACCACCTCACGTACCCAGAAACCAGCTTTCAAGGTACAAGAGGTGGACAACAAGGAAGATACTGATAACAGTTCGGAGGAGGACCCCAATGAGTGGCAGCTTCACCAAAATGCTAAAAATACCGCCAGGTACCAGCGTATGGTCATGAAACAAGCAAAAAAGAAAGGTAAAACCTTGACTTACGACTCTCCTCCCAAGAAGAGTCACAAGAACAAAACAGTTGAAGGTCGACGTGACAGTCGTAACGGGGACGGCCGGGGCTACGCAAAGTCACACGACGAACCTGACGGTTATGACTCCTCTAGTAGCGAGGATGATAGCGAGAAGAGTCACACTCATCGTTCAAACTCCGCAGGGAACAAACATGCGGATGACGACTTGGTCCAGCCGTATCGGCCAAATTCGTTCGCAGAGAAATCAAAATTCGTGCCACGCATAGCGCTGGCAAAAATCTCGAAAAAAGCGAAACTACCCAGCAGCATCGGCAGGTACGATGGCCTGCGAGATCCGGATGACCACATTCATGAATTCGAATGTGCCGGAGGTTCGGTACTGTGGCCAGACTAGGTTTGGTGCCACATGTTTGCCCAAACACTAACAGGCGCAGCAAGGGTTTGGTTCGATAATCTCCCTGCGGGGAGCATTACTGATTTCGATGATCTCACCAGTAAGGTTGCTAATCATTTTTCTCACCTGAGGAAACACAAGAAAGACAAGGTGGCAAGGCGCACATTCTCTTGTGCCAGCATTATGACAACGAGTCCATCGAGGACTTCATCGTTCGTTTCAACAAGGAAGCCCTCCAGATAGGATGCGGAGAGGAACTTACTCGCGCAAAGTTCATCCATAATGTGCACTGCGATGACTTAATAAAATGTCTCACAGGAATGATAGGCATCCCAGAATCTTGGGACGAGCTGATCCATTCTGCTAAAATCTACGCTTCCTCATAAAAATCTTTCCGATAGAACTTTGGCCATCATCAACACCACAATGATAACAACAAAAACAAGGGCAAATTCGTATGGTCAAGAATCTCGGGATCTACGGAGGAAGGAAAGTACTCTCCTTCCAATGATGCCGCCTGTTCCTCTCCAACAAACAAACAAGAGACCAACACGGTCACTCCAAAAAGAATCATGACTGGACTGACCAAGACTCCGTCCCAAGTCCTTAAGACGGAGCAAGTGACGCTCAAAGAACCCAAACCCCTCGGGAAACGAAAAAATGTGGATATGAGCAAATTTTGCGAATATCACAATGATTTTGGTCACCTCACAGACAACTGCTACAGTCTAAAGATGGAGATCGAATCTGTGCAAAAATCAGGCCAACTTGGTCATCTGGTCAAGAATATCCACCGTGCTGCGCGGGGACACAATGGTGACGAAAACCAAGCCGAAGGTTCGCGCAAGAAATTTCGCGACCTCAATACGCACATGATTTCAACGCTCCACGATATCAGTGTAACATGGCCAGAAATGGGAAAAAGTCGTCAAACAAAGGAAAGCGCTCCCGTACGCAACAGACAGACGACTCTTGGAAGGAGGTCGACATCCTCCTCCCCAAGGTCCGTGGCGGCGCATCTTCAACTGCACCACTGGTCATCACCGTCGTGTTCAGACATTATCGCACGCGATATATTTTCCTGGACGGCGGAAGCAGCACAGACATCATGTATGACCAATGCTTCCCACAATTGGACGACGAAGACAAGGCCAAGCTAGTACCTGTCAATGAAACAATATCGGGCTTCATTCATGAAACCATCATGCCCCGCGGTATGATTTCAATGCCCGTCACAATGGCGGAAGGTAAGCTCCAGCGCATAGAAATATGTGATTTCATGGTTCTGCCAACCACTTCACATCATGACATTCTGCATGGCCACGAAGGGATCGCGCGCTTCAATGCTAATGCTTCCACCGCACATGGCATGGTCGGCTTCCCAACCTGAACAGGCGTAACATTTATCAGGGCAAATAAAGATTGCCACGCAGCCGACGGCGCCAAACCCCCAAAGGTGGTAAAACAGACACCCGCACTGAGCCGGAAAAATGGGTTTTAAACCCTAAATTTCCAGAGCAAACGGTTATCATCGGCCATGTAATCTCGGATAACATCCACAGCCACCTTAAGCAGTTACTAATTAACAACATGGATGTCTTCGCATGGCAACCATCAGATATAGTTGGGGTCCCGCGAGAAATTGCGGAACACAAACTTAACGTATATCGATCAGTAGAGCCGATTGCTCAAAAGAAGCGGAGCATGGGTCTCGAGAAAACAGAAGCCATGAACGAGCAAGTAACCGAGCTGCTCAACACGGGTATACTGCGCCCTATCCAGTACCAAACCTGGATTGCTAACCCCGTTATGGTCGCCAAAGCCACCTGGGGATGGTGGATGTGCGTTGATTACAAAGATTTGAACAAGGCTTGTCCTAAGGATTGCTATCCACTACCAGAGATTGACTTAAAGGTGGATTCTTTAGCCCCATATCGCTTCAAATGCTTCCTCGACGCATATAAGGGCTACCACCAAGTTCAATTGGCAAAAGAAGATGAAGACAAGACAGTGTTCCGTACAGATATGGGCAATTTTTCTATGCCTTTCGGACTAAAAAACGCCGGCGCAACTTATCAACGTCTCATGGACACAACCTTCAACGAAGAAATCAGCGTTAGACTTGAAGTTTACGTCGATGATTTGGTAATCAAAAGCAGGGAAGAATCAAACATGCTGCGGGACATTCAGAAAACTTTTGATCAACTACACGTCGTACGCATGAAGCTCAAGCCTAGCAAATGCTCATTCGGAATGGAAGAAGGCAAATTTCTTGGGGTAATCGTCACACGAGATGGGTTCCGTGCCAACCCCGAGAAAGTTCAAGCGATTGAGCGAATGCCTTCACCCGCGTCAATCAAAGAGGTGCAAACGTTAATGGGCCGCTTGGTGGCCCTCAATCGCTTCCTATCAAACTACGCTTCAAAGTCCTTTCCATTCGTGGATACTTTGAAGAATTGATTAAAAAAGAGCAATTTTCGATGGACACTCGAAGCGGAGACAGCCTTTCAAGAAATGAAGCGATGCCTAATGAATCTGCCGACCCTGACAGCGCCCTTACTGAAAGAACCATTGATACTATACCTATCCGTCATCGAATGGGCGGTAAGCGCAGTACTGTTGGTAGAGCGCAAAGGGGTCCAAACTCCTATTAATTACATCAGCCGAACCCTCTTGGACGCAGAGACTAGATACACAATCATGGAAAAGTTGGTTCTCGCGCTGTTCCATGCATCCAGGAGGCTGCGCAGGTACTTTCAGGGTCATCTCATCAACGTCCTCATGGACTATAGGATCAGCGACGTACTTTGCAAACTAGAATTGTCAAGTCGCCTTGCAAAATGGGCCATCGTGCTGGGAGAACACACGATTTATTACAAGCCTAGACCCGCGATAAAGGGACAAGTACTTGCTGATTTTGCAACAGAGATACCCACAAATAGAGTACAACAATGCATCGCCGGGCAATCTCCTGCGCAATCAAGCGATCCATCATAGAAGTGGTCCCTCTTCACAGACGGGGCCTCTAATGATGATGGTCCTGACGCAGGTCTCCGTCTCATTAGCTCAGACAAACATGAGTTCACGTACGCCATCGCTTAGACTTCAAGAGCACAAATAATGAAGCGGAATATGAAGTGTTGCTGGCAGGTCTCCGCATCGCGGAAAAAATGGGGGCCAAGCATGTAGAGGCACACGTGGACTCACTATTTGTTGCGGGACAGATCAACAGAACATATGATGCGCGCGACGAGACAATGGCCTTATATCTGGAACAAGCCAAGCAGCTTATGCACCGGTTCGACTCTTGCACTGTCGTTCACATCAAGCGAAGTGAAAAGAAACCGGCAGACGCGCTCAGTAAGATGGCCTCAACTGTCTTCGATCACATGGCTAAAGAAGTTCGAATAGAGGTATTGGGTAAACCATCTGTCCCGCTCAAACAAGTAAATGTCATCCAGACAGGCAACACGTCCTGGATGACGCCGATCAAAGCCTACTTGTCTTCGGTCACTTCCCGACAATAAACTTGAAGCCCGAAAGCTTCAGAACAAAGCTCTCTACTACCAGCTAACCGACTGAATACTTTACCATCGGTCGTACTTAGGGCCCCTGCTGCGCTACGTTGACCTAAGCAGACGCATCCTTCCTAATACGCGACATTCATGAAGGATCATGCGGTCTACATGTGGGGCCCAGAATGGTACTTGCAAAGCTAATGAACGTCGGGTATTATTGGCCAGTAATGCATTTGGACGTTGTCAAAGAGCTCTACAAAAGCAACAGTTGCCAGCATCACGAGCCAAATACCCTACTCCCAAAAACAATCTTGTACCCGTCACGGCCGTATGGCCCTTCCAGAAATGGGCAATCGACTTGGTCGGTCCATTCCCAACAGCGCCAGGAAATGTAAAGTTTCTCATTGTTGAGGGTATCAAAACACGACTGGGAACCAAGGGTATAGGATGGGTGGACGAACTCCCACATGTTCTATGGGTAAGCCGCACCCTAACCATGACGAGTAACGTGGAAACCCCGTTTAGCCTGTCATACGGTTCGGAAGCAGTCATCCCTGCCGAAATCGGCTGCCCTTCAGCAAAAGTCCTAATGACAAGCAAGCAAGACAATGATAAAGAACTCCGGTTGAACCTTGATTTGCTAGAAGAACGTCGTGACCTCACAGAGATTAAAGAAGCAAGGTACAAAACACAACTGGAACGATATTATAATCAATGCGTCAAAGAGTGCAACTTCAAGATCGGAGACTATGTTTTCTGCCATAACGAGGCTTCCAACGCGGAAAACAAGGAAAACTTGCTCCAACTTGGAAGGGCCGTACAAAATCCAAGAATTTTTGGGGAAGGGCGCGTATGCGCTAGAAAAACCGAACGGCACCCCCATCCCGCGATCTTGGAACGGAGCGCAGTTACGCACATGTTTTTTATGATCTACTTGTAATTATGGCTAACCACGCCATTGTACTTGTTTAATGAATGCACTTCGTTTCCTATATCTGTTATTTTACTTGTTTTTCAACACAATAGTCTTCAAGACTACGTTAATACCAACGTCGGATTGGTCACCCGCGAATACACACGCAAGGTTACGGTCTTCAAGACATGGTACGTGTCGAAATATCTGGAAGCGCATAGATACATGCGCCCACCTATAGTCTTCAAGACACGATACCTTTAACGCTTAAGTCGGACTAAAAGCACAACTCACGTTACACTATGGTCTTCAAGGCAAAGGTACTAACACTTGACGCCGGACCACAAAGTTAAACGCGTGCGGTACTTTCTACTTATAAACCGAGTGACGACTTGGTTAAATAAGAAAACAAAAAATTGCACATTAACAAACATATATAACAAACATATTAATTAAACACGGGACTTAAAAACCCGGAAACCAAAGTACAAAAAACTTCAAAATAAATTACAACGTAAACTTCATTCGGAGCCTTCATAGTCTTCTCGTCATCATCATGGTTTGTACCAGATGTACCAAGCCCGCAGCTACGTCTAACGCCGCCTAGCGTTCACACTCCAGCCGTTCTGCTTCTGCTGCTTTTGCTTTTTTCTTTGCTTCCTCACCCATACGGTCAGATTCAGCAATGTAGTAACGGAAAGCAGTGAGGGGGTCTTCGAATCTGTTGCACTCGTCCACCACAACAAGGATAGGGAACTTCAGCTGTTCAAACAATACAAGCTGTTCTTTAAGCTCATCCTCTCGAGGTTTGCCATAATGTTTTCCTTCCATAAGGTGGCCTCGGTTAAGGCATGGTGGAACCCAGTGTCGAACCCCGACGCTTCGCCAGCAGACTGGGCAGCAGAAACAATCACAGCAACTTGGTCACCGAGTTGCGGCTCATTCCAAATGCGCCTGAAAAGCTGCAAAAAACATGAGTGTCAGTCACAAGGCAAATAACGGATAACAAAGGAAACATTAATTAGGTGACTTACACAAGCAACACCATCAGTCATCATGCACTTAGCAGCTTCCCTCAAATCCACCTGCGCAGCGTGAGCCTCCTCCAGCAGGGCCTTCGCATTGTCTGCCTCAGTAGTCGCAGCAACACATGCTTGGTCGGCGGAAGCTTTCTCTGCAAGAAGCTGCTCTTTTTCCTTGGCCCAGGCAAGCTTTTCCTATTCAAGTTTGGAGAGACGGGAGGTGGCAACGATCAAATCCTGGTCCTTATTCTAGAGCTCAGGGCATACATCTGCAACCTTTGAATTCAGCTCTTCCAGAGCCTTGGCATGACCCTCAACAGCAGCAACCAATCGAGAATTTTCATCCTTCAACAGCTGCATTTGATCACGCTCCCTCATACGCTCCTTGTTGGTATGGGTGAAAGATTCGGTCCACCTTTTCTGCTGCACGGCATGATTACTCTTCAACTTCTTCACCTCACCTCCAGCATCATGTGCACGGGCCCGATAACGGTCAATCTCTGACTTCAACTTTTTCTCCGTTTCTCGGATACTCTCCTTCTCTTGCGAAAGAAATACTATGGCCCATGCAACCTCATCAGTGTCATACTGTAGTTGAATATCACGGCACCTGATAGAATCCAGCGCGGCCATTTGCAAAGCAGAACCAATACACAAGTCAGAGATCACTTGTGACCTCTCCAAACCATCTTGATATACTCTCACTTTGGGTGGAATAGCGTGTGACACAAACTCCTCCGCCATCAATGGGTTGGCAAAACGGGAATTCTCCCGTATACTCCAGTGGGGGCTAAAAATTTTATCACCCCAGGAGTAACTGGAAGTCTTGCCCCCTGCCGGGTTATCTTGTGAAGCACCACCAGTCAGCGCAATTTCAGACGTTGAGCTCTTACCCAAGGCTTTTTCGAAAGAAGCAGTAGCCTTGGCCTTTTCTGTAGATTCCCTTGCTGCTGCTTCCTTCTCAGCGGCCATCTTCTCCGCGGCTTATTTCTCAGCAGCTTGTTTTTCAGCAAGCTCTTTCTCCAAACGTTGCTTCTCCAAAGCTTCTTTCTCAGCGGCTTGTTTATCGAACAGCTCTCTCTCAACACTTTGTTTTTCCAAGGCTTCTCTCTCCGCATTTTGTTTCGCAGCAAGTTCTTTCTTGGCGGCCTCCTTCTCAGCTTGATTCTGGGCAGCCTCAGCCTGGATCTCTTTTTCTCTATGGAGGCGGGCCTCCTCTTCTTTTTTTCCCTTCAAGCCATGAGCCAACTTCTCCACGATGCGCTTCTGAGCGATCTCTTCCACAGTCAAGTTTGGTGAAGTAGGCACTACCTTGGGGCCTGTCACTGCGTGAGAATAAGCAAATAATTATAAGACAAAGACATGCTAAAAACATCAAGAAGACATGCAAATACCTGGCGTCTTCTTGACAATCTTATGCAACACAGGATCACGTTGAGGGGGCGGTGTAATATTGAAAGGATACGATACTTGTGGCCCTTCAGCCCTCTTCTCAGAACTTGGCGTATGCCCAGCTTTCACACCGCTACCACCATCACCACCAACTGGCTTCACAACTTGGTCAGCAACCTTCTTCAGCTTTCGCTTCTTCTTTTGAGGCTCTTCAGGAGTCTCCGCAATGTTAGGAACAGAAGACGAGCTCTCTTTCCGCTTGTCTTTTTTATCAAACAGCGGCACTTCGCCCACTGCACTCAAAGGGGCTTGATCTAAAACCTCAACATAATTAACCCTTCCATGCGGGAGTCTCACCCCAGATCCCACAGGCGTTGTCTTCCAACGCCCCCGAGACACAGATACCCCGCATGGACGCGTAGGGTGAACTAAGTCATTAGACGACCCAGTTGATTCCTCATCATCAGAAACGTTCACAACGGGAATTTCACTCATTGGTACACATGATATGGGATCAGGGTTAGGATACTCACTAGTAGGTCGGAAATGCTCTGGCGCATTCACCAAGTCAGGCATATAGAACTTCCCAACTATGTCATAAAACTCGGGAGGGACGGTCAGCAGGAAGAGCTCTCCACTTGATGCGTGCTTTCCCACGCTGCAGGAAAGCCTCCAACTTACTAATACCTACGCAACATTCAACAAACATGAGAACCTGTCTTACAAACATTACAACTCAACAAGGTACAAAACTCATACCTTTAGGACGCAGAGAAGTCTCCATCCTAGCAACAAGACGTAGCCGACTCATACCCAAATGCACCAAGAGGGCCTCCTGACAAGTAGGCACATCATACGGAGAAGCATTGGTTGTCAACTTGATAAACCAGTCTTGATCCGCATAGCCCTCCATCACCTCACAGTCAGGCACCCTATGACGGTCCCCAAGAACTTTCCAAGGCATGGCCACTGGAAGAACCCCACACTTGATGTAAAAAAAAACTTCTCTTTTCAGTCGTACATCGACTTGGGAGCATCAGTACCCATCGATGGTACCCGGGACATCCAATCAAAATTGAACCAAGATTGAGACTGGACCAACACATAGAAGACATTAAACCTCTCAAAGGTGGGTTCAATATCCATGGCCCTGCAGCAGGCTTCAAAATGAATTAATCTCAACATACCAAATGCACTGAGTTAAGTAATGTGGATACCATACCCAACCAAGGTATCTAGCTGGAACCTGGTAACAGGCAAATGAAAAGCACAGAGCAAGAAGTGGGCAGCATACATGGTAATCTTACCAGGGGGTATGACATAGTTGTACTACCAGGGGCAGGCAGTTCAACACCCCAAGAAGGATCTATCTCCATATTTTTACAAAAATCCTCAAAACCCTTCTTTGCCCACCTGATTGTGGTATTATTCAACAACTTCGGAGGAGGCTTCACCTTCTCAGTCATGTCTACAGGACCAGACGAACCCTCGGACATGGATTTTAAAATAAGGAAACGTTTTTCTCTCACCGAAATCTGGAAATCTCGCCGGAGAAGACACAAGGTTCGACGGAAAACACTTCACAATTGAAAGGAAAAAAGAAGAAAATTTTGGAGTTGTGAAAAAAGAATTAGGGGCAATTCAATATATATACACACTGCAATCAATGCAGCGAAAAGGGGGGAGAAACATGTACGACGGTTCAGTCCAAAACGTGACAGATCAAGACACGTGTCCCACTTTCTTCATATGTCAGACCACTTGCGCTCGTGAAGCTCACGCGCCTGACACATGAAGAAATTTTCACTGCAGACGTCACACATCACCTTTCATTATGACAGACGTGCACCCTGTCGTCTGACATACCTGCCAAATGACTATTCGAAGACACACAAAGTTACCACAACTTTTTCAAATTCCAGCCACATTTACTTTTAATCATTAACGAGAGTTAATGCAAACGGCTTATTATAATAATAATAAAGACACGTCATTATCCTGCGATGACTTGATGTAAAACTCATTTTAGGTTCTCCGCATTATTTCCTTCAGAAACACGCCAAACATATCACAGATCAGCGATGACTTGACGTAAAATTCATTTTACGTTCTCCGCACAATTTCTATTCAGGAGTGTGCCCAACACTTCGCAGTTTAGCGGCAACTTGACGAAAAATAATTATACGTTCTCGCATAATTCTTTTTCAGAAGCATGCCCTAAGCGATGTTATTCAAAAGACTAAGAGGCAAAATACTAATATAGTCTAGTGCTCCACCAACTCTTTCTGCAAGACCAGGAGAAGCACTAGACTGGGGGGACTTGAAGGGATAGGGTACCTAATCCCGCGGAGGATAGGACACTATCCCAAAAAAGCCCACGGAAACATAACGCCACAGCAAAGGCCCAAAGTCCGCGAGAATCACTCCGCAGACAAGGTTCACCCGCACACTACAACATGTTATAGAATCCTTCATACAAATGACGTCACCAATATAAATAGCCACTGGCGCGTGGGACAACGCGCCGAAATATTCCATCAAAGCTTTATCATACGAGGATGTACGGACAGGAAGGAATGAAGAGGATCAGATCAGAGCCAGGGTGCACTCTTCGCCAATCAGATGACAACAAGTGTGTGGGGTGGACCAACAACCCCTGACACAAGGACAACAACGTGACAGTTCCCATGCCCTACCATGCTTAGTGCACAGTACATGACAGGACATTGTGCATGCATGTCCACCTGCCACAGACGTCTCCTCAAACGTCACAAGCAGGTCAACCAAGTCGTTGTCAGCACAAGCGCCGCCTGCGCCCAATCACAATCTGCCACATGGAGATCCTGTAAGACACAATCCACACTCTCTCACATCAACATTAATGGCACTGGATATTCACACCATTTTTATGGGTCAAAGGCATCTGGGCTTGACTAAGGCCCAAACCAAGTACAAGATTTCATGGGCCATCTACCATGGCCCATAACATCTCCTATAAATAGAAGAATTCCTCTTCCATGCAGGGGATCTGAAAATATTCATCTTGACACAAGAGCTAGAATAGAACTTATTGTACAACTCCTTGTAATTCTCTTAGTAATATTAATCGGTTCTTACAGTGGACGTAGGCTGTCAAAAGCCGAACCACTTATATGCTCTTGTTCTCATTAACAACACACACATAATCACACTCGTCTATCATATTCTTGGGTTACGTTCTAACTATTGTGGTGAGCGAAGGATTATTCCTGAGTTAACACGTGTATCTAACCCTCGACTGTTTAACATTAACTGTCATTATACTAGTTGTTTCTTCAAAAACTGATGCTCTACACGATCACATACCCGAACAACATGGAATTTTAATTCATATCACCTTCCTCTTCTCTCAAAATTTTGAAGCATTCTCATCGGATTCAACGTTGTTTTAGACTCCTATGGTATTAAAGAACAATTAAATCAACAGGTATAAATGTTTATCAACTCTAATAATTCTCTGATTAAAGTTTCCTTTGTTTATATGTGTAAGACCATCCCGACTAAACGGATCTTAACTCGGCAATAAGAACAATTTTACGGATTTCATTAAACAAAACAGTATAACTTGTTAACATACGTCTAGACATAACCTACCAAGAACACCAAGTATTTGTGAAAAACATAAGAGTAGTTACAAAAAATAATCAAGTTTGTTTCTAAAGACCTAATTGAAATCACGAGAGTTCACAAAATGTAGCGGAAGCGACAAAATTTAGATTTGCTTTCATTTGGTTCTTGCACGTTCATGATCCACACTCCCGCCGCGCCATATCAATACCTAGTCTTCACAAGATTAACAACGTTAGTTGAGGTATTAGATAATCGAACAACCCCAATCAATGATGTTTATTATATTTGGGAAGAAACCTAGAAGTTAGAGGCTCCAAAACCAAAGTTGAACGGACCCCAAATAGGAAACCACAAGGCCGCCATAAGCTACGCTACTAACGTAAGCTACACTGGCTACTGGACAACTTTCCCGAAAGGGCCTGGCATAAGATACGCTGCCAGCGTAAGCTACCCTGGCCCCTAGACAAATTTCCAGAAGGGCCTGGCATAAACTACGCTGCCAACGTAAGCTACGATGGCCTCTGGCTGACAGTACATTATTTCTGCTTGTTTTTCCCTCGCGAGCCGTAGCTGCTGTTTTACCCTAATCGAGTTATCCAAAACCATTCTAAAGTATATGCTTTTGGGTCCATAAGTAGTCCCAATCAAATTCTAAAAGGTTAATGTTTTCCGTTACGTCAAGCTTAACATAGACATTTGATTGGAATGTTCATTTTATGTTTTTCGCCACCCGATCCATCTGGCCCGTTTGAGGCAAAACTTCACTCAATTAACACCTTGGGCATTCCAAGTATTGAATTAATTGGCTTAGGCAAGTTCATACATGTGTATGCTACTTACCATTTCTTCCTTTGCATAACCCTAAACTTACCCGTGGCGTGTTTGAAACCACTTACACATGCCATTTGCAATATGAATTATTCTAATTAATCCATGATATGTTTAGTCTCCATGACTCTCTCAAGTGATTCGTGACCCGTTTGAGTTGACCCCTTAACATTAGAGGTGGCGTTCAAGTTTTCCATGTGGACAATATGTTGTTGTGTCTTTACCGTAGCGTTTATGGCCCCGTGGGCCATTTATGCATGGTCTTATATGCCCGGTCCATATTGCCCATTGGTATATCGATTTCACCGATCATGTATCACTTGATAATCACTAGACTAATAACTTTACAATATATGCTTATAAACTACAAGATTTGAGTCCTAGAAGGACTTAGGGGCTGTTTAGTAAGGCTCCTAATTAGCCTCTGAATCATTCAGCGCTAAATGATTCAGCATTCAGCTTATTCAGCGTGTTTGTTTCAGCATCTAAATAAACGATTAAGGCTGAACCATTAAGACTTGGGATGTTGCTGAACCATTAAGCACTAAATGAATCCATTTTTACTTCCCCTACCAATGTGTGACAAGAAGACTAACCATTTAGAGGTCCGACAAAACAACAATTAATGATTCAACACTTAACCATTCAGATCCTCTTAACCATTCAGACTTCCTAATGATTCAACACTTAATTAACCAAACAGCCCTTACCCCTAATTTCCTGGGCTTAAGTTGCCTATTCAACTGTTCAAGCTTCTAGTGAGTTCGCATAAGTTCTAAGTTAACATCTAAGACTTTATCAATCTTTAAATTAATCTGGTTGACTATTTATTAACCACACATAACTAGTATCGCATAAGCGACCCGTTGTGTGCATAATCTCGTGACACCTTCAACTAAGGTTTGTCCCTCAACATTCCACACAAATGGTCTGAATAACCATATATGTAGCTTGCATAACTTTCAATAAGGTTGTTAACATAACGGATTCGCGTTCCACCCGCCAAGGTACTAGTTGACCATTTGCGGGTCAATTTCAAGCGTTATTATCATTGTGTTCATTTCAAGGACTTCAAGGGACACCATCTAATCCAACTAACTAAATGGGGGTTCTATGATCCTTTAAAGAACACCAGTTCTAACTAGTACCACCTATTACCAACAATGGCCCGTTTGACTATTCTTGGTTAATGAGCTAGCATCCACCCTCAACTAAGGTGGTTGCAATTCAACGCAACTCAATATAAACACAAGTGATTCAATAACTCACAATGGACATGCTCATACACATAATTACAATTCATCTATTTTAGGTCATAAGATGACTTACCTTAAGCGTGCCCTCGATTGATTTCCTTGATACCTTGGTTTACCGAAGTTCCACTTGGACCTCCTATTTGAAACATTTTCATCAAATCATTAGGATCAGTTCATACCTTTGAGGCTCCTTAACCCCTTATATTAAAGCTTGCACCCGAGCGCACCCGATGACAATGTCAAGCTACAATTGGTCACGTAGACATTTCATCGAACACGTGGTGTGCATCCTTTTCTTGTATGATTTTCATGGTTAATTCATGTTTAATCAATTAGCATTCAATTAATTTATCATCTCATGCCACAATTTGGCCAAACGCATATTCAAGTTAACAAAACCTTGTCTCATGGCATCCTAGAACTCGTTTAGACAAGTGGGTTTCCTTCAAGGGAAAAACCCACTTCTCCTAGGGACTAGTTTCTCGATTATCTATGTGGTTAGCATGAATTATGTTAAAACCCTCTCAAGGAAGTTACCTATGAACTCAAATAACATGTAGATGTCAACAATTTCGACATTCAACAACCTAGCTCAATTTTGCAATATTTCATAAATCCACCAAGTGGCTTTGAAACTAAAAATAAATACTTACATATTGTAGAGGAGGCCTTAGACGATCAGAGTAGCAACATGCACCCTAAATACCCTTGATCCAAGCTTGATTTTGTGAAATCTCCATGATTTAGGGTTTGAGCATGCGTTTTGTGTATGTGTGTGTGTGTGGGTGCATGTATCGACATTACTAAAGATGTTGATATATGCACAATTTGTTACTTAAGTCCCTAATTTCATATATTGGATGATTACTTATTTCGCCCCTCTAGTTCTAAGTTTAGTTAGTAACCTCAATTACTAACCTAGATAGTGCCACATTCATATAGCTTTCATATTTTATTTAGTCTTTATTCACGCGTAGTAGCTTAATTAAGCGAAACGGAGTTTCGGGGTGTTGCAAATCTACCCCCTTAACGAGGTTTCGCCATCGAAACCTTTGATTTTTATCAATTGTTACTTACCCAAGAGTTCAACTTCTTGGGTATTGTGAAAACTTAATTCGGTTATGTTTACTACCTCTTAATAGTTATCTTTGACTAGGGTTCAGGACCCTTTTATGTTAGGTGCTTCTGGTTTGCTTCTCGCTCCTATGAGCTTCTTATTTCTGAAGTGACGCCAATTCACCCGACTCTTCTTTTTATTTTGGATACCATTTCAATGTATAATATCTTTCACATCCTTATAGAATTATCTTACTATCTAGTTTCTTTGGATTGTTTGATTCTAGAAGGCCGCTCTCCTGCGGGTTGGCCAGTCTAGGATCCGTTTCCGGTCCTACGACTAATTTTCGTTCATCATCGCCCCAAAGGACTTATTGACCTATCGATCAAACCCGTGTTTTCTAAAGAGCTTACTCCCTACACCACCTTTTGGCGTTACCAGCTTATGTTTATCCTCATAAGTGAATCTATTTATGCCTTCTATTATTCAACTTTTTGTTTTACAGTTTAACACCATGTTTTGTATATGAGATTTCCTGATTTTTAATGACCTGAAGGGCATTTCTGGGCCCCTTGGCCTTATCCTTCATCCTTTGCTCATTTCTGTGTGGCTCATGGTTCACACTTACCCCACAGGCTCCTATTTTTGCTTTCTCTAAGTTTCTTTAACGTGACATGCAGATCACATTCACCTCGGAGGCTTTTTGCACCCATTTATTCACCAATATAATGCAACTCGGTGTACGGTTTAATCTCCAATGAGATTTGAATCAGTTTTTAGTTAATCTTGAATGAGAATTGATTCAGTATACAGTTTTAGTCCCTAATGAGAATTTACATGATTTAATCTCCTCGGGAGATCCGAATCGATATGCAGTTTAATCTCTAATGAGATTTTAGGTCGTTATACCGTGTATTCCCCGAATAAGACTTGAGCCAGTAGTCGGCTTAATCTCTGAATATGATTTTGATTAGTGTATAACCTAATCTTTAAATGACATTTTTAGCCGGAATACAACTTACTCCCCAAATAAGTGTTTTGGACAGAATACTATTTAGTCCCCGATAGAACGTTTTCATAGAATACGATTTAATCTCTGGATAAGAACAAAGATAGAATACGGATTATTCTCCAACTTAGAATTTAGACAGAATACGACTTATTCTTCAAATGAGAATTTAGACAGATCATAAGTTAACCTCCGAATGAGAACTTAGTCAGAATACTGTCTAGTACCCAATATAAGGGTTTAGGCAAAATACTTATTCACTCTCCGAATGAGGATTGAGACGGATTACAATTTATTCTCAAAAGGAAATTCAAATAGAAAGTAGTTTAGTCTCCAAATGAGAATTTACACTGAACAAAGTTTAATCCTCTGAGTGAGAATTTGAACAGAATTCTAATAATTTTCCCCAATTGAGAATTGGAATAGAGTATGATTTAATCTCCAACTGAGACCTTCGTCGGTGTTTCGTTTAATTTCTAACGGAATTTGAATTCATTCTTGGTTTGTCCTCCGAGTAGGGTTTAAATCGCTTTAAGATTGGGCCTCTGTTACGGTGTAGTTTGAGTCACAGTCGAACCTTCGGTTGTGGTTCGACTTGGTTCTGGTTTAACCGTCAGTTAAGGTCCAGACCAATTTACAATTTACTTCTTAGTTAAAATTCAGATTTTATCATTATTTGACCCTTGGCTAAGGTCTCATTAGACTTATGGTTTACCATTCAGTTAATGTTTTAGTTAAGATTTTGTTAACCTTCTGTTAAGGTTCATCCAGTACGCAGTTTTTAACCTTCGAATGAGGTTCGGATTTATTTGTATTTTAACCCCCAGGTAAGGTTTTATTCTATATACTGTTTAACCTTCGAATAAGGTTTAAATTACTTGTGGTTCAACCTCTGGTTAAGGTACCATTTTTTTCTGTTGAACCTTCGGTTACGGTTCAAGTTGACCTTACGGTTTAACCTCAGTTTGGGTTCAAAGGTTCACAATCCAACCACTCAATTAAGTTTCAGAATAATTAAAAGTTTGACCTTTTAGTTATGGTTCGGAATGATTATAGTTTAACCTCTCGGTTAAGGTTCGGAATTATTACAATTTAAGGTTCAGAATGATTACAATTTTAAGCATTTAGTTTAAGATTCAGAATGGTTACAGTTTTCACTAGTTTGTACCGAATCCAAGGTTGGCACTAGATTGTACCAAATATACAATCGTAGCATTAAGTTACAGATTTCACTAGATTGTGTAGGTCCTTAGAATGGATCGATAACAAGCAAGATCAGATCTATCAAGGTGCGGAATCCCTTGATAGATGTTTATGCAAACTATGAATCAACAAGAACGATGAACACGAAGAATAATATAAACCGGCTTGTCTATTGATATTATTTCAGTGGGAACAAATATCAATTACAAGCTTGCTAACCAAAAACTCTAACCCTAGCCTACACCCCATGCACCTATATATAGTGCATGGGCTGGACGAAGAAGCCACCAAAAGATGCTCTTTTCTATCTTCTCCTTGAGGAGAAGATGGCTATCTTCTCCTTCAGGAGAAGATGGAAAAGATTCCTTTTTCTATCTTCTCCTTCAGGAGAAGATGGCTATCTTCTCCTTCAGGAGAAGATACTCAAAGGTATCTTTCCTAAGCTTCTTCATTCATTAACTATGTTAGCTAGGATTCAAAACAAAAGACTATCATACTTGACTTATAATTCCGTCAAGTATGTTACAATTTAAACTATCAACCGACACAAAACAAAACTAATCTAGAGAAGCATTTGTCACACAAACATGCACTAACAAACTCCCCCTTGACGAATGCTCTCTAGATCTTCAACCTCCTGCAGTCTTCAATCTCCAAAATAATCTTGAATAATCTCAACTTCTTCCAATCATACATATCTTCACTGTCTAATTCTTCAGAAAGTAATCCAGTCTCTTTGAGGTTTTCTGTTGCATCTCTTCCCTGGATCACCAGCACCAATAACTTCTATTCCAGTACCCGACTCCCCCTGAGTAGTAGCTTGCACACCAAAATTTTGTTGAAGCACTTGGAGGCTCACTCCCCGCAGAGTGGTTTGGATCATTGTCGGGATCATCATCAATTCATCACCCTTACACGTTACATTCTCCCCTGAGCCTGCAATTGCTTCATCAACGCAGCATTCTGTTGAAGAAGTGTCTGTATCAAAGCTCTATCTTTTGCCTGTAAGTGGTGGTTGTTGTGGTACTATGACTGCTAAGGTTGCTGATGGCATCTGTGAGCTTGGCTCACTAAAAAAACAACTCCTCCTCTCTTCTTCTGACGAGTCTGGAGAGGTGGAACATCATCATCACCATCATGATCATGATCCTCTGGTTGATAGTCTTTGCCAGTCTCATCATCATCTTTCTTTCTTTTCTCCCCCACAGTATCAGTAGGAGGTTCCGACCTCTGTGGCGAGTCTGCAAAAATCTCACTTTCCAAACATTAATAAAACAACTTAAATATTCACTAATTAGAATTGGGCCTTATGGATTGAAAACAATTTTGAACAACTTCACCCAACATTTTTCAGAACTGGGCCTTGAACATAAATCCATGCCCGAAAAGTTTCAGTTTTTAGTAATTTGTAACGAAGCAATGACTTGGGCTTTGAGAAAATTTGGTTGGTACGAAAACGAGACGTTTTCTCGAATAGAACGAGTACTCCCTTAAATGACCATTTCCCGTGCGTTAAGACCTGAAGTGGACAAATAGAAAATCTTTTTGTCATCATTTTTTTTTTTAATTTTTTTTTTGTTTTTTTTTTTAAACAACTAAAAGAAATAAAAACACTAATAAGTGAAATGAAATAAAATTCAAAAAGTAAACACTATATTTTTGTTGAAATGTCACCGGCGAAAAGATCATATCAGCTAGAACAAGACTAAACACACGAGTTAGAATAATTAAAGGTAAATTATTATAAGCACAGGCGCAGTCCAAGGCGATTACCAGTATATTGATCCACTTAAACAAACTTACATCGTTGTCTTCAAAGCCTCACTTTACTTATTACGATTATGAGCATTTGACTGTAGGTACTGCGTGTCCCACAACATGACATACCCCCGCGATCAAGGTTTGCACAAAGCTTCATCGTAACAGGTGAGTATATTGCTGGTATCCGTATAATTTACAAGGAATGAGACACACAGGTGTACAGGTCAGCATATATCTGGATGCAGCAAAGTGACCAGTGTGTTCTCAACCAGGGTTAGGGCAAATACCATTTTGGTACGAATTTTAGCTTTGGGCTGTTTGAGATAGCCGTTTAGCATATTGGGTTTTGGCATTTATCCTTTGGATTTGCTCTTTTAAGATATCCTGGCTGTGCCTAGGTCAGCATATTTCTGGATGCAGCAGAAGGACAGCCAGGTTATCCCCGGATAGATCAACAATATAAAGACCCGAAACCTCTGATTTTGGCAATCTATCAACGCAGGAATTAAGATCATAAAATCGTACGCCAATGTTATGTTCCCCACATGTACCACAGTCCAGCTCTTGCTATTATTATTATTAAGGACTGGTTATGCGTTGTAAGTCTGCCTACTGGTATATCACATGTTGAAGCTGCGGTCGCACTTAGCAGATTAAGTTCTCTGTTCTGTTTTAGTGTGACAGTCAAGCAGCTGATGTACTATCATATCTTTTCTTTTACACAGTGACAACTCGTGTTTTTTTTTTTTTTTTTTTGGAAAAAAAAATATTTACAAAAACTTCAGAAACTTATGGGAAACGTAAAATCATTCAGGATTCCTCATCCCGGTCAGTTGCACCAACAGTTCAAAACGAGCCCTGTCAAATGCCTTGGTGTAAAGGTCTGCCAAATTATCTTCCGTGTCAACTTTTTCTAAATGAATCATTCTCTTTTCAAAACAATCTCTTATAAAGTGATGTCTGATATGTATATGTTTAGTTTTAGAAAAGTTGGTTGGGTTCTCGGTTATGGAAATGGTAGATTGGTTATCAATCAGAATGGGAGTATTTAGAAAATTCAAACCGTAATCCCGCATTTGTTGCTGTATCCACAAAACCTGTGAACAGCAGCTACCAGCTGCAACGTATTCAGCCTCGCATGAGGACACCGCTACAGAGGTCTGCTTCTTACATTGCCAGGATACGAGTCTCCCTCCAAGTAGTTGACAGCCACCAGTCGTTGACTTCCTGTCCTGGTTACATCCTCCGTAGTCTGAGTCGGTGTAGGATATGAGATCTGATCCACCATCGGATGGATACCAGAGACCTAATTTGGGTTTCCCCTTAAGGTATCTCATGATCCGTTTGACCGCAATCATATGTGACTCCTTTGATTTGCCTGGAACCTGGCGCAAAGACAGACTGCAAAAACAATGTCAGGTCTAGAGGCAGTTAAATACATAAGTGAACCGATAATTGCCCTGTACTCTGTTGGGTCAAACATTTTTATCACTCTCTGCATCTGGGCCAAGTCCGTGATTCACTGGAATGGGAGTGTAGTAAGGTGTGCAATCATTCATCTTGAAACGAGTCAGGATGTCATGCACATACTTAGTTTGATGAATGAACATTCCATCTGCCTTCTGATCCACTTGCAAACCGAGAAAGAACTTCAACTCCCCCAGCGCGCTCATCTCGAACTTTTTCTTCATCACCTGCTCAAATTCTTTGCATAAGTCTTCATTAGATGAACAAAGATGATATCATCCACGTACACCTGAACCAACAGAAAATCTTCTCCTTTTCTTCGAATGAAAAGTGTACTATCGATCTTCCCTCTCTCAAAACCATTGTTCAAGAGGTAAGACGATAGTGTCTCATACCATGCCCGAGGGGCCTGATGAAGTCCATAAAGGGCCTTATCAAGTTGTAGACCCGATCTGGATATTCTGGATCAGGGAACCCGGTGGTTGTGAGACATACACCAGTTCTTGAACTTTTCCGTACAGAAAGGCGCTTTTCACGTCTAACTGATATACTTTAAAGCCCTTATGAGATGCGTAAGCTAGAAACAAACGAATTGCTTCCAGCCGTGCTACTGGTGCAAACACTTCATTGAAGTCTATCCCTTCCTGTTGATTAAACCCTTTTACCACAAGACGAGCCTTATTCCGGACCACTACACCGTTGTCATCTTTCTTGTTTCGAAAAACCCATTTGGTGCCAATTTCCTGTGCACCTCGAGGGAGATCAACTAACTCCCAGACTTTGAGCTTCCTAAATTGAGAGAGCTCTTCTTGCATAGCTTCCACCCACGCATTGTCTCGAAGAGCCATTTGATAACTCTTAGGTTCAATTTGCGAGATAAAGCACTTCATACATTTGTTCACAATCCCTGAATCAATAATTCTTGCATACATGCAGTTTGCATTAGCAAAACTTCTCCGAGTCTGAATACCCGCATTAGGATCCCCCAGGATGAAGTCAACTGGATGAACCCTATTTGCGCGTGTTGAAATCACAGTGTCTACCGGCATATCTTCATCTAAATTGGAGCCAATATCTCCTGCAGCCACTTCATCATCAGTAGAATCTATCCCGAACGGATTCGTGAAAGGTTCTTCTTCGGTTTCAGTGACCTCTGGTGTGGATGAAGACTGGGTGTTTCTCGAAGAGCTTGTACTTGCATCTGTCTTGGTCTTTTCTGCAGAAATTTGGGCTATTGAACGAGGTGAAACAAAGTCATTCATCCTCCTCATCAACAATCACTAGTTCTTCTTCCTGTGGTTCTGCATTAAAGGTATGAGGAACATTAAAAGACTTAAAAACAGAGTCATAATCGAACATCCAACTTGGTTCCTGTGCACTATCAGGTGGTGAGTAACTTGTTATTTCAATATTAAAAGCAATTTCAACTACACCCTTTGATTTATTCCAAACACGTTTGTTTGGTGAGCCGGGGACATAACCAAGGAAGAATCCTTCGTCTGCCACCTCACCAAATTTTGGTTGGTTTTTATTTTTCAGAATAGTGCAAGGCATTCCAAATGGCTCAAAATCTTTGATGTTGGGTTTACGACCGTTTAAGAGTTCATAACACGTTTTATTATGTTTCTTAACGGTCAAAACCCTATTCAAGACATAACATGCTGTGTTCACAGCCTCCCCCCAAAAATGAACGGGAAGCTTAGAGTCAGCTAGCATGGTTCGAGCAGATTCAATCAAAGTCCTGTTTTTCCTCTCAGCGACTCCATTTTGTTGAGGCTCATAGGGAGCACTGAATTGATGTTCAATTCCCTTGCGAATGCAAAAGATTGAAAATGTGCTGTTCTTGAACTCCGAGCCATTGTCGCTTCTGATCCTCTTCAGTGTGGTGTTGAACAGATTCTCTGCTTGAAGAATGAAATTCGTCAAGATTTCAGCAGTTTCATCCTTCGTACCTAAGAAAAACACCCACGAGAATCTAGAAAAAATCATCAGTAATCACAAGGCAATAAAATTTTCCACCAATGCTCCTAACGTTCACTGGACCGAAAGATCAATGTGAAGCAATTCAAAAGGAGCAGAAATAGAATTAACAGTTTTTGGGTAATGAGGCTTCTTGTGTTGCTTTCCCTTTTTACAAGGGACACATTTGTCCTCAATCCCAAAACTTTTTAAAGGAACACCCGTTACCAAACCGTGTTTTTACAATGTAGTTTAGTTTCCTGAAATGGATGTGTCCCATCTTTCTATGCCAAAGAAGTGAGTCTGATGCAGATGCTTTGGACAATAAACATGTAGTCTCCGTTGAAGAATCGTCATGCATGCTCATATCCATGATATACGTGTCGTTTCTTCTAGGAGCCCTCATAATTATCCACTCTTTTGGAATTACCACTCCTGGTTTCAACACTAAAGCTTCAGTCTTGGTGAAGTGAACTGAATGCCCCTTGTCGCAGATTTGTGAGACACTCATGAGATTGTGTTTGAGCTCCTCAACATAGTTCTCCTTCTAGGGTGATCTTGCCATTAGTGACCTTACCCTTTCCTGAGATGCGCCCGCCTTTGGCGCCAGCAAAGTTTACAAAACCTCCATCACATTTCATAAATTCGATCAACAATCTTAACTCCCCTGTCATATGCCTGGAGCAGCCGCTATCAACATACCACCAGTTGATAACCCTCCTCAGCAGCTCCTGCATTCACAAAGAGGATTAGTTAGAGTAGGGGACCCAAGCTGTGAAAGTCTTGGGTCGTCCCATTTCATCAACAACAGTGAACTCCCTCCAATATCCATCACTCCCCACTGGAGTCCTGGATCTTGGTGGACTGTTTCTGTTCATTTGGTTATAATGTCTGTAGGGCCTTTGATTCTGAGAATTGTGATATCCTCTTTGATTCACTGGCCCGTTATTGTTATTTTGTGGATAACTCCCTCTGTTGGAGTATCCCTGATTATAGTTATTTCTTGAAAATGTTGGTTATTTGAATACTGTCTATCCCTATAAACTTTTGATTATTATAATTATTTACAGATTAAACTTGTCACCTTGTGGATTTTGGTGACGTTGTTGCTTATGAGGTGGTTGGTACTTGTTGGCATTTGCAGGTACTGCCTGCGTAAATGGTTGAGCACCAGATGTGCTTGTCTGGCCAACACTTACTGTCTAGGATAAACGCTGGTTTTTCAAAATTCTTGTTTACTGGGCGTTTTCCAGGATCCCTAGACCACCGCCTGATTCTTTCTCAAGTTGTCTCTGCAAAGATTTCTTTGCAGAGTTGCTTACCTCTTTCCTGCTTTCAGACTTAGCAGGAGTCTCACCTTCTTTGCATCAGTTGATACAGTGCTTTTATCTTCTTGACAGTACACATGCTGCTACATGACCTTTGATGACATTTAAAACAGGATCGCTTCTCAAGGGGCTTTTTGTATTGTCCCCTTGAGGTCGATCCCTCATTGCTAGCAGATTTTGGTGAAGTGTTGCCTGAACATTCAGCATTACCCTGTGTTTTAATTCAGTTTGGCTTCACCTTTCTTAACAAATTTAGGATTTTGCAAAATCGATTTGGTTCAGCTTTTTGGTTGAGTCTTTGATTCAGTTGAGTTAATTTTAACTGGATTAGTTTTATTAACCCCCGACCCAGTACTGTTCTTAAACACTTCACCTGTTTGTTCATCCTCAGACACACTGGATGAACTACCACTCTCAGTACTAATCTCACTCTCACTTTCATCAACTTTCTTCTCATCTATCTTAGGTTTACAGATTTCTTCTGTTACCTCCTTCTCAGTTGGTAGAAACGAATAGTTTCCAGTTACAGGAGGTGGTACATCTTGGTAACCTAATCCACCTTTTTCATCAATAAACTCTTGGTGTCTCTTCCAGAATCTATTAAGGCACTTATAAGATATTTTGAGCTGCGAACTTGATCTATCTGCCTATTCAGATCAGCTACCTTAACCTTAAGTTGGTCTATTTCAGCATTTTTCTTAGCAATTTCTTCTTGTTTATCAACTAAGGCCAACTGTGTTAGATTAGGTAATCTATCTTTTCCCTAAGAGCATAGTTAAGTCTTTTAGATCTTTCTTAGCAGCATTAAGGGAGGTTTTCAGGTTCCTTCTCTAATCTTATTGCCTATGTTAAACTCTTTCTCTTTGTTAAAAAGCACAACTAATGATTTATTATGCTCAACTACGTTATCATTTTCTTTCACAAGTAACAATATACGCTCAGCATAATCAACGCATTTATTACAAGCTTCTACAACTAGAGGTAAGGAAGGAGTACCTTTTTCTCATTGGAGGGACAAGTCTGCCATGTAAGCCATGAATTCTTTAGCAGACATCCCTCAGTTGATGCTGTCAGATCCAGCACCTGCAGTTGTTGACTCCTTAACAGCTTCCTCTTCAATCTTGGTTGCTTCAGCCTCTTCAGTTGTACTTTCTTTCTCTTCAGTCTCGACACCAGATTCTCCATCACTTTCAGACTTTCTTCCACAATCTCTGCCATGAATGCCTGATTGCTCGATCCATCAGTACCATCGAGCACACAACTCCAGTCATACGTACCATCAGGTTTTGCTACCATTAGGGCCTTAGGGCTAGTGTTGCTTTGAGATGGCCCCACTGACGAGCTTGCCTGATAGTATTATTTTGATTCTGGTTCTGGTTCTTTGGTCTGGAGCATTCTCTTGCAAAGTGACCGAAGTTGTAGCAGTTGTAGCATTTAGCATTTCACCTTTGATTTGTCAAATCCGGCTCGACCTCCCACCAGCTTTCTTCCAGTTCTGTCATGAACCTTTTTGCTCTTCTGGAGATCATAGCAAGATTCCACTGCAAATCCATTTCTTTCTAAGTCATCCGGATCTATTTGATCATAGTCTTCATCAAAACTGCGGATCGTTTATCTTCCCTTGTATGTAGTTTTCGTAGGAAGCTACAAAGGAAGACAAAACAGCAGCTGCTCTTCTGCTGTTTCACACTCATTGGCATAGACTTGCATGACTTGTGATCACATTTGGATTCAGCAGTGCTCTTTCCCTTGTCTCTTCCTGAGGGAATGTCCTTCACTTTCGTTGACTCACCTGAAACAGATACAAAAACAAACTTCACCATCAGAATCTCAAAATAATATTACCAGAGTTATCACCTGAGAAGAATGCAGTTGCATTCCCACTGCT
>JAUTDX010005771.1:0-30828 GCA_030844895.1 Ambrosia x helenae
ACTAAGAATCTCTTTAAAATAAAATTGAATGACGATTACTCAATGTAACTAATATTTTGGAGAAGGTAAATCAATTATTTACATATAAATCACTTGAGTCCTCATAACAATAACATTTAATTTTCTAATTCAATAAGAAGTTTGTGACATTAAATTGTATAACAAAATTTTTAAACGCATAAAGCAAGATCATAATTATTGTTTACCACTCAACACTCTTAATGTTCAACTGAGCTTTTGAGCATATTTTTGCTTCAACATTTTATCATATTTTTTTAACAATTTTTTGAGATAAAAATAACCACCTGTTTTAGAAAAATATTGATTGATCAAATGTATCTTGAATTTATTCTATACTGTGCTTACAAACATGTGTTGAGGTATCAACAAATGATGACAAAAACTGCTATAGCAATGAAACTAATTACTGGAATTCCACAATTTTACTGAAAATATCTGAGTTATACAAACATACAAGATACAAAATATGGGTAAAACACCACAAAACAAAAACTGTTTACAAACATTAAAAGATAGAAGTCTTATAATAAAAAAATTCCAATATCACTACAAAAGTGAACTAATACCAACAAAAACATTTCCTCAATCAGACAACAAAATACATAGAAAATACAGGCAAAAGTCACAAAATAAAATACTGAAAGAGAAAAACAAAACAAAACCTAGACAATAATATGCCTCTTACTTCTCGAAGAGTCAGAGACATATTATTTCCCTATTACACCCATCTCTATTTATTTAGAATCTAGAGGTGCACATGATACAAATAATATTTTTCCTTGATTGTAAGAATCTTCGGACAACACCAATTCCAACTTCATTAGCAACGGTTTATTGGTAATAAAATTTTCTTTTATTGGAAGAATTTTTGAGATGACTGATGATATGAAATTTAAAGGAAACAACATTGTGGTGCAGATATGGAAGGTAGGTTTGTTTTCCAATGGTTCAATGGATATAAAGTTGAAAATTGAAATGACGATTTTCTCTCCTTTTTATAGACTGAAAAAAATAACTATACGTACTATTGTAGAGTTTTTCACCCTTATATAAAGTGAAAAACAGTTACAGACACAAATAAGAAAAAAAATTTAATATTATTAATAATTGAATATTATTATCACTATTATAATTTATAATTATAATTAACACTCAAACAATGTAAAGTGAACGGACAAATTTTCAAAATTGTAATGATTAACTTTGGTATTCGAACTTCTGTTGAGTTGAAATGTATACAATATCTATTGACTTCTCAGCAGATGCTATCAAACAACTGTCATCCATTACAATATAGTTAACGAAAGAACATAAACAATTAAACTTCAATGCTAACAACTGTTATTGGTTGTGCTAATAATATAAATAAATTTAAATTATATCAGTCTTTTCAAGTTTATAATTACTAACAGTACCCATGATGTGTGAAATGTGTGATAAATATATATTAAGTCCAATTAATTTCAAAACAAGTTTTAAAAGGGAAATACCCACTAAACCACACATTACCGGCAAGTGTACCGGTCGAAAGTGGTAAAGTAAATAAGTCCGAGTATTGAACCGTGGACACAGTAATAACGGCTCTCGTTACTAAACTTTCGTCGAGTCCTAGTCTAATAAATTGAAGTGATGGTGATTTAATTTAAACTACTAAGAAAAATATAAAATTGAAGTAAATAAAATTGCGAACAACTCAACAAAGAAAACGAACAAGTAGAACTGGATGAGATCAAGTAATGAGAAAATGGCTACCTAGGTAAAAATCAAGGTGACTGACTTATAGCTCTCGGATTGGATAAATGGGTTTTGGCTACCGGGATCTTAAGATACACTAAACTAGACCAACACTGGAACGCGAATCACTCTCCAACTTGTCGCAATACTGAATCTAGGGAAGTGTGTAAACTCACCGGTCTCGGGTTCAGATCACCTCTCGGTCTCTCCAAACTATGCTAAGGTATCCTAAATCTGAATGTCCTCTCGGCCCCCTCAGAAACAATACATCCGGGGTGTGTAAGGGATGCAAGGGATAGTTATTCTAACAGGTTTCTAACACAGGATGCCAACAAAACAGGCACGCTAGGGTGACTCACTCTCGTGCAGACCACGGTCCCGAATACCTACCAAGCTAGACACACTGACACCTATTCTCCTCTCGGTCTCAAAGGTGGTAGAATGCTAAATTACCGAATAATTAATTAACTTGTTTCTAGGGTTTACTACGTCTAGCAACCACAAAATATATCAAAAACACCAAATCTAAGATACTCACAAAATCCTAGGTCAAAAGATACAAAATCAATTAAACTAGAATTAAGCGAAACATGTATTAATATTTAGATATCAAGCACGCATATACAAAAGAAACCTTATTAGAAAACCTTTACCTAAACATTATCCAAAACTTAGCATAGATCCAACCCAAAAATTATTATTCAATTATTACCCATCATCAATACCTTAGCACTAACAATTTTAGCCAGTCATAGTCATGGAAATCAATGAAAACATAGGTTCAACAAAATAATAAAACACAGTATCAAGTAGATGAAAAACACAAAGTTCAAAACTCAAAACTAGTGTTTTAGATAAACGAACCGATGCCTTCACTAATGGTTCCAAGCCTTCCTCCTCTTGAAACTCTCCTCTCCAAATTGATAGGAGCTGTTGTTGTTCGACTTGGCGGCTGCTATCCTTCCCTGACTTCCTCTCCAATCTTGTTCTAAAGCTGCTGTGCTCGATATTTATTTTCTTGTTTGACTTTTGGGCTTTGCCTTACAAAGGCCACGAGGCATATTCCAAATGGACTTTAAGTCCATATTTACTTTATTTTTATTATTATTATTATTATTATTATTATTATTATTATTATTATTATTATTACTAGCTTTTATCCCGGGAGCGTTCCGGGGTTAAAATATCTAATAAAATATCTAATATGACAACATAATTAATGATTTTGCCAATACATGATTAATAAATAATAATATTGTTATTATTATTATTATTATTATTTATTTTGAACTGTCATAAGTTATCATATTCAAATATAAAAAAAAATCTCTGCCTATGAAGTTATGTTTATCGTTTGTGATTTATTCGTAAAGTAAATATATTTGAAAACAAAACCCCACAAAAACATTCGTTTTTTTCTCCGTTTTTTATATAGGACTATGGTACTCGTTGGAAAGATAATAAAACGCTTGTTAATTTGGTGTAATTTTTTTAAAAAAAAAAAATCTCGTATATAAAAGATATTAACGTTTAAAAGTTATGGGATGAAACATTAGAGAGAAAATTTATTTTTGTTTTAAATTGTTATCTTTTCCTAAAATAATTATAATATATATAGATTTATTTAAAAAACTCAAAAATTAAAAAATCCCACATGATGTCACGTGGCATATTCAAGAAGGGGTTAATGCCTCCATTGAATGTCACATCATCATAAGTCAATTCTTTTATTAATAGTTATAGATTATTATTATTATTATTATTATTATTATTATTATTATTATTATTATTATTAGTAGTAGTAGTAATATACTCTAAGTTTGCTCCGGGTGTTCGCGACTCGGGTGTTCTTGGCTCGGCCAAATTTCCCGTCTACGCTCCAATGTCTATGAACACCTACAAAATATAAAAAAAAATATATAAATACTAAAAATGACTCAAAACTAATAAAAAATCTAATAAAGCATTATAATAAATAAAATAGACAAGTACAAGCCTAAAACTAATAAAAACACTAATAAAAAGACCAGAAAATGACTACAAAATACATAGGAAATTAGATGTGTTTTGCAACACATCAACCCAAAAAACTCTATGATGCGCACTGTACAAATGAAGGATCTAGATGGAAACTTAGAAAATATGACGGAAAGATAAATTATTTAATTTATTAACTTTGCACTTCGACCCTCTATTTATATTAATGTAAGTAGATCTCTTTAAAAATAAAAACTTACATGAAGATTACTCAATGCAACTAATATTTTGAAGAAATGAATCAATTATTTTACATAAATCACTTGAGTCCACATAACAATAACATTTCCTCTATCAGACAACAAACTACATATAAAATACACGAAAAAGACACGAAACAAAATAAAGAATGAGGAAAAAAAACAAAACCTAAATGATAATATGCCTATTACTCCTCGAACAGCCGGAGACATATTATTTAACTATATATACCCATCTCTATTTAGATAGGCTCTAGAGGTAGAGATGATACAATTAATATTTTTCTTTGATTGTAAGAATCTTCCCAGAACACCAATTCCAACTTCATTATCAACACTTTATTAGTAATAGTTTTTTTCTTTTATTGAAAAATTTTCGAGAAGACTGGTGGTAGGAATTTTAACGGAAAGAACAATATGGTGCAGATATCGAAGGTAGGTATCTTTTTTAAATGGTTAAATGGATATAAACTTGCAAACTGAAATGAGGATTTCCTCGGCTTTTTATAGAGTGAAAAAATAACTATAGATAATATAGTAGAGTTTTTCACCCTTGTTACAGACACAAATAAGAAAAAAAATATTATTAATAATTGAATATTATTATCATTGTTATAAATTATAATTATATTTAAGATTCAAATATGTAATATAAACTTGAATAAACTAATTTTCAATATCGTAATGATTAAATTTGGTATTGCAACCTCTGTTGAGTTGAAAGATATACAATATCTATTGACTTGTCAACAGATGTTATCAAACAACTGTCATCTATTACAATATATGATGGCCACTGTCAAATGAAGGATCTAGATGAAAACTTACAAGTGAAGGACCTAGATGTTATCAAACAACTGTCATCAAACAACTGATATTGGTTGTCTAATAACAAAAATAAATTTAAATTATATCAGTCTTTTCATGTTCATAATTACAAACAGCGGAGACCCCTAAAACTCTATGATGGCGACTGTTCAATATAAGTCATTACAACAGACTCCTAAATTTTACAAATGTCTTACACCAAAGAATAATATATAAACAAAAAGATTTGACAAAAAAGACAAGACTTTTTTGATACTTTAAATTAAAAAAAATAGCCAAATAATCAAATGACATATACTTTACTACTAATCCATAAACATCACATGAAGATCAAACACATAATATGTATAATTAATTAATAAAATAAATATAATACACAAACCAAACGATTTGAAGAAAAACACAACACTTTTTTTTTATAGAACTTGAATCTTATGAACCTAAAAATAACCATATACAAAACATTATGATCAAACACAGAACATGAAAATTTATTAAATTAAATAAATAATAATACACAAACCAAAAGATTTTACAAAAAGACAACAGTTTCTTGATACAAACTTGAATCATATCAACCTGAAAATAACCATAAACAAAACATTAGGATCAAACACAGAACATGTAAATTTATTAAAACTCCAAAAGATTTGAAGAAAAACAAAACACTTTTTAGATAGAAACTTGAATCTTATGAAACGGAAAATAGTCATAAACAAAACATTAGGATCAAACACAGAACATGTAAATTTATTAAATTAAATTAAATAAAGAATATACACAAACCAAAAGATTTTACAAAAAGATAACAATTTCTGATACAAACTTGAATCATATCAACCTGAAAATAACCATAAACAAAACATGAAGATCAAACACAAAACATGTATAATTAATTAAATTAAATAAATAATAATATAGAAACCAAAAAATATGAAGAAAAACACAACACTTTCTTGATAAAAACTTGAATCTTATGAACTTAAAAATAACCATAAACAAAACATTAGGATCAAACACAGAACATGTAAATTAATTAAATTAAATAAATAATAGGATCAAACCTTCATTGTTTATAATCATCAAAATTTGAAGACGATTGGGTTTGATAAAATAAAAATTTGGAGAGAGAGCGGAACGTTTAGTTTGTCTGATGCTTTTTGCATTCTCTCTCCATTTATATAGCTGAGAATAATTGAGTGAGGACAGATGAATTCAAATTTTGAATTTGGAGCTTAAAATTAACAGATGTATAGTTTCCCTCTCTATGAACATCTGTCAATTTTGTCTCGATATACTCAACAAATGTTGTTGAGTGGTCCTCTACAAATAATGGATGTTAAAGATTCCTTTAATGAAGAGATGTTGTTTAATGGGTGGCTCACATGCTGAACAAATATTGTGCAAGTGACATTATTTAATTACTTTATATGAGTGACTCACAATTTTCTTGAATATTTTAATCAGATTTTACGACATCATTATTTGCATCACCAAAGCATCTCTATGGTTGCCACATCAGCTTTTGAGGCTCGAAATGGTTTCCAGGTCAGCTTTCTTATGTCACTCACGACTTTTCTATTATAGTAAATATGGATTGTTATGAGTTCTTTTATTGTTTGATGAGTTTGTTTCGCTATTCTTTTACAGCTAGACTATGTAATGCAAACATGTTAGTACCTATAGCGTGGACAAACTGTATAACGGTAACAAACAACATTTTTGTTGGAGGCATGTCGTTTTAAACCGATTTAGTGGGCCGCAAAGGCTAAAAAATTATTTTAGTTTTATGAGAGAGGCTAATGTACAAAGTTTCTTAACATACAAAGTGTAAGAAGCATTCTCAGCCATTAGATTTAGGCGGTGGCAAGATGGTAATTAACAATCCTAATCATATTTGGGTTAATCTAACCAAGGGTAAATTAGGAAAAACACGTTTAAATTTCTGTGAAACCATAACAACAGACATAATCGATGCAAAAATTTTCATCGATTGAACCTGATTTTTCATCGTTTTCAACTCGATTAAACGTTCAGAATGATTAAACAATTCGATTACAAACAAAATCAAAACGTATTTGCAAAAAAAATAGAAAAAAAACAGAGTATGATAATTCAATTGATAAAATTAGTCGAATCATATTCAAAAATCACTATAAACGCATGTATTATTCACAAAAACGAACAATGTTGATAATAGAAGAAGAATTAAAGGAAAAAATGGCTTTCAAAAAAGTTTCAGACAATGAAGATCAGAAAATGTTAAACAGAATATCATAAAACACACTTGGTTTTTTTATAAAACGCATTTGGTTTTTTAAGCACTATTTAAACTAGTTTTTACAAAACGCACTTGGTTTTTATAAAACGCACTTGGTTTTTGTAAAACGCACTTGGTTTTTGTAAAACGCATTTGGTTTTTGTAAAACGCGCTTGGTTTTTGTAAAACGCATTTGGTTTTTGTAAAACGCACTTGTTTTTTTTGTAAAACGCACTTGGTTTTGTAAAACGCATTCAGTATAATTAAAACTCACATTTTCCTCACTTTTTCCCCTATTCAAACCTCTTACAAGCAGCTTTCTTCTTCTTCTTCCTGTCATTATCAGTGCTTTGCAAAACAAAGGAGATGTGCCTGGTTTGGGTGTGAAGTCGATTTTGACATGGATGAAGTTGACCGGTACAGTATTCACTTTTTTATAAGCCGAAAATCGTCATAATTGGTACTGAAACAGGAAGGTGAGGATCGTGGGTGGTCGTGGTGTCGGGGCAGAAACAATACCTTCAGACCCTTCTTTTTCACCACAAAAATTGGCTCATTCATTTGAGTACTGTCAAGATATTCATTCTTTGAAACAGCTTCATGCTTGCACAATTATTCAAGGTCTTGGAACCAATTCTTTTCTGGGTTTGAGAAGGTGATGACCGGAATTGTGTCGGCGGGGAGAACTCAACCGGAGAAGATGACCGGAAGTGAAGGAATGGTCGGAGAAACGTCGTCTGCGATTTGGATCTGCGTTGGGGCTTTTAAGGGCTTTGGATCTGGTAGTGGTGTTGCAGGAGTCTAGGTTACTGATTTGTCCTTGGTTTAACTACAATTGAGTTTAATTAGGTTAATCATGGTTAGGTTAGGTTGACAAGTGACAATTTCTCATGGCTTCTTACACTTTGTACATTAAGGATAATTTGTATCCTATACTTTCTCTAGTTTCATATAGTACAAACCTTTTGATTTTATTATTTCTATAATCAACCGAGAAAAAAATCATTATAATAACCAAGGTCAAACCAAGGTGATCTCATGACGCAAAGCGGAAACAAAGAAAATAAGAATAAAAATCTCAAAGGAAAAACTGATTATTTTCTGCATAAAAAATACAATACATGAAGGGGCCTTTTATTGAGAGGTCTCTAAATTGCCAAATCTTCAAAATCAGAAATTGATAGAATTGAGTAAAGATCGCACCATAAATAAAGACGTTAGTGATTTACCCATTTTTAACTAAAAATGGAAGTCTGGAAGATTAAAGAGATCGGGGGAAATTGTTGAATGATCAAATTGGGGTCGTAAATCAAGATATTCAGGCCTGGCAATAGGCGTGTGATGCGCTCATTGGAGCCTTTTCGCGGCCTGTTGGTGGGCCCCGTACCACCAATCATGGCCAAAGTTGCATCCTTTAATGTTTGGACTTTTTGTGTCATGTTTTCTTTATCAAACTGGTCCAGATAAGCATATGCTACTTCTTGGACCCTTTCCTTGTCATCATATCATCACATCAGAAGTCACCCTAGACATTTGGTTAAGTATATATACGATCTAATCTCAACCGACTCCAAGAAATTTTGGCGACCCCATAAAATTGACACATCCTCGTAGGCTATTTGATGATATTCCCGCCAGTAGCAGCTTCGCAATGATGTGGCTAACTATTGAAGCGAACTTTTAGACGTGTAAAGAAGAAAAAGCGAACTAATAAACGTGAAAAAAACATCAAACTACGCATTCTCATAAAAACTACACCGCTTGTCTTCAATAATACCTGAATCCTCACCACTTGCATACTATCTGCTATCTATGTTATTTATGTTTTTACATTACTTGATGAGATCATCACCTATTAACCTAGATTAGCTAGGGTATTGTATGGTTGTATTTATGATCTTTGATAATTAAAATGAATTCAAAGAGATTGATTGAAGTGACTTTTTGAGGCAAAACTAAAGAACTAGAAACACAGGATCCTAATGTTCTTTAGTCTTTGTACTCAAGCAAAAAATGGTTGCTTAAATTAACAAATCCCGGTCCAAGATGAGGCACGTGAATACGTGATGAGGTTCAAAATTTCAGTTTAAAGTCCTAACCAAATATTAACTGATCTTGCGGCTATAACAGCAAGTTGCAAATAGAGTGACATGCGTGTTAAATGACCAAAGCAACGAGCACTCGACACCTTTAAAACAAAATATCACATAAGCGATAAAACTATATACAGAAGTGTATATTTCATAAATGGTGAAATACTTTTGCATTGTATTAGTATTGTATAATGTACAAATTCTATCAAAATGTGTCTAATCTTCCTATACTTTTCTATCTTTGCACATGCTATGTGAAAAGGCGTTTCCTCACCATCCGTGTGTGCCAAACTGTCATCTTTTGAGGTTGTGAAAACATACCATCATTGTTGTATTGAGCCTCAAAAAATGCTTGCACCCATTTGTCGATTCGAATTCGCTTCATTACAGGTGACAAACTCGATTTTATGTAAATCAGTCGATTATTTTCTCACCAGTAGAAAACAGGTTCCATATCACTGTTCCGGCTATATATAGCCCGATTGCCACGTCAAAGACTTCATCCCATGAACCTGGTACACATGTCACCAAGTGTAATGTTTCTCCAAGATTTAACCGTCTCGTTTATATGTTAAAGAAAATTAAATTAAATTTTAATTTGATATATACATATTAAGACGTCTCAAAATGGACGGGTTGGGAACAGGGCATAGAAACTAGACTCAAGAATTGGTTGGGTTCGCTAACAGGTCAAAAAATGTTATTTTTTGTACACATGAGCTTTTGTTGACCCGAAACACTATTTTCTAATAATAATCTAATATTTTGAATAATAGGACTTTGGGACGTCTTTCAACCTATTTCCTTTTAAGTTTAATTTTTATGTACCTATTTGACCTGTTAGAGATGATATTTTCAAAAGTCAACGGGTCGAGGACGGCACCTGTAAATTTACTTTTAGTTGTAATGAAGGGAAAAAGAGTACCATGTTGCAAGATGTAACCAGTGGCTGCAGTACCAAAGACACCAGCTAAGACTCCCGCAGTATTAGACAAACCAAGCAACACCCCCTGTTAATTAACATTAAAAATGTAAAGATTAACAAATTTCAACAACTTTTTGGTTGTAATGATTGTACTGTTATGAATTATGAAGAATCAAATCTATAAGTGTTTCAGAAAAGAGATGCTTACGGAATATCGAGGGGCAATATCCTGATGATTTGAATATAAGCCAGACTGTGAAAATGCATCAGAACCCTGTAGATTAACATACTTAGTCATTTCTCTTCATTATCCAAAGTTGCTTGAATGGATAAAAGGACTCTAAATTTCAGATTTTGTAACAAATCTAAATATCATGTTTATGCATATTAGGAATCAGAATATAACTTAATCATTGGCAATTTCAAGATCTAATTAGAATCATTTATATGATTAAGCACGTACCTGACTACACGCCATGCAGAAAACAGCCATCGCAGGAGAGTCAACATGGCTTAATTGAGATAAGAAAAATGCAGGTCCTAGAAATCCAATTGACTGCATTACCTGAGAGATATAAAAGCTACAGTTAGATATGACATTAAATCTTTAATACATTTTTAAAGACATGGTATTAAAAAGGAGTATCAGATTGGGGTTATGTTTTATCTCAGGGAAATATTAGAAAAATAACTTAAAAGGAAAATTTTAAAACAGACGAATGTGGTCAATGTGCCAAAAGTCGTCTAAAGTGTAATCATTTAATTCAATAAGTTGAATGTGTTTTGAAATAGCATTAACTATTGTAATTATATTTGCCAAACTAACTATTTGTTAAAAAAGTTGAACAGTATTTCGGGCCAACCCGACATGCTACCCAACAGTGAACCAGTCCCACCCACTCATTTTGTCACCTCTAAAAATTACCTTTCGAACCGTGGTCACAGAATACCCTTTGCTCACAAGTGTGTCAGCTATCCATCCTCCGAGATTGGCAGAAAATGCCATTGTTAGCCAAGGCAATACACAAAACAGCCCAGATTCTGTTAGATTGAAGCCCAGGACCTGTAGCATTTTCATTAAAAAAAACAGCTTTTAAGCCAAAACGCAGTGATTAAGATCAAACTACTCAACTGCTTTCACAATATACATCAGTTTTCCTAATCATATGATAACCGATCAGACTAATGGATTTGGCAGTGTTTTCTTGACATTATGTGATCAGGTATGCATATTTTCAACATAAAAATTTGATTAACGGTTTCCAGAACACAGCAGAGATTTTCTAATGTTGCAAAAAATAGAAAGACTAACCTGGTTATAGTAAGTAGGCATCCATGTGAGGAGAATAAATGTTCCCCAGTTGTGACAAAAATGACAAGTTATTAAAGCCCATACGGGTGCTTTTGATAAAATTGATCCCCAAGGAATACTTTTAACAGGCTCCTCCGAAACTCTATTTTTAAATATCAGCTTCTTTTCTTCAGGACGAAGTCCAGGATCTTCGAGAGGCGAACTGTAAGCCTAAAATTTACAAGACATTTAAAAAAACAGAATAGAATTCTCGAAAATCTGTCTCAAATGAGATTAATAGATTGTAACAGTTAACCATTATAGACTATAGAGGTGGAAATTTGGATCCATTTAAATAGGTCGATAAACAGAAACTTAAATAACTGCTACGTCTAGCGACCAATGCTGAAATATAATTGTATTATTGGATAGATTACCTTATTTAACCATAATGCAGCCCACACCGTCCCTAGAGAACCAAAAGAGAAAAAAGACTGAAGGCCATCCGTACGAATGTATTAAGAATGGTGAAAATGCAAGGCCTGTGACGGACCCAAGGTACATTCCACTGTATACCAAAGCCAATGATCTGCTTCTCTCTGCTACAGGAACCCATTTCGATAGAAGATTGTTCATAGCTGGCATGGCCACACCCTACAAGTAGAACAACGGATGAACTTTTATGATAGACCAAAAGTGCATCGAGAAGAACAGATTCAACGGTTGAGATTGAGGAGAGATATGTGAGTAAGAAAACGAACCTCGCCTATACCCATGAATGCTCGAACTATGAGCAGGAAAGGTAATCCCAATTTTGCAGCAATTGGAGTAAGAACTGTAGCAACCGACCACCAAATTACACCAAATGCTAAAACACGTTTCCCACCTACAGTGTCTGCCCATATGCCTCCTGCAATCTAAGCTTAATTACCATTAGTTCAACCGTTCAAATCACAAGCACACCAGGCCTTTTCTGATAACAAAACAGTCGAATCCCAAATCCCACCAGGTCAGTTCATTTACATATTCTTCTAATAATCAAACAGCACCAATAATGTAGACAACAACAACAATCAAACTGAATGCAGGAAGAAATTGGAAAAACCTGTGTTAGAAGGTAGCCCCAGAAAAACGATGATTGTATCAAACCAACAGTCGTAGAATTCCAATGGAACTCTGATGACATTGGTAGTATAGCAATGCTCATATTTACCTGCAATATGGAACAATACAACTCAAACATCCAATATTATACATTCTAATTTTGTAAACATTAACTTCATCCAATATCCCCATAACATTTAATTAGTGAACAATCTATTCGGTCCATTAAACACAAAAGGTAACTAAAGCAATTCTGTCCGATTGTCAACTGAAAACAACTTAGTAGGGGTAAACTTTACACAAATTATCTAAAATTACTCAACAAGATACAGTTATCAAAACACTAGACTTCCTTTGATGAAATATCATGATTAAAAGCAATCTAAGCAAAGTTAATCCACTCCTAATTTCAATATTCAAAACAACTCACACTTATTTATAGTAATTTTTTTAGTAACAAGTGCTCACTCTATACATATTGCATAAAAAGAAAACAGAAAAGCACAAAATAACTATTAACCACCTAACTAACTTAACTAACTCTATATCACTATTTTACCGATCATCAATTCAAGTTTCTTCAGATTCTCCAATTGAAATCAACCGTAAATTAAAACAGTAGTAATAAGAACTCACTCTACCCATGTTGCATAGAAGGAAGGCATAAAATTACTATTCACCATCTAACTAACTTAACTAACTTTAAATCATATTATTCTACAATGATAAACACTCTATCCATGTTGCATAGAAGGAAGACTACCAATCACCAATTCAGTTTTATTCACATTCTTCCTTCGAATTCAATACTCTAAACTAAAACAGTAGCAATAAGTCCTCACTCTATATATAATGCGTAGCAGAAAAACCGAAAAAGCATAAAATAACAATTAACCACCTAACTAACTAACTAACTAACTAACTCTATACCATCATTCCATCAATCATAAATCCAACTTTATTCAAATTCTCCAATTAAATTCAATACTTTAAATTCAATACTATAAACTAAAAGAGTAGTAACAAGAGCTCACACTATCCATGTTGCATACAAGGAAAGCTGAAAGACACAAATACAACTATTAACCACCTAACCTAATAACTAACTTAATATGTTATTAGACTGATCATCAAATCAACTTTATTTAACTCCAAACAATAAACTAAAAAAATAATAACAATTCCTCACTCTATCCATATTGCACAGCAAAAAAGCTGAAAAGCACAAAATAACTAACTATTAACCAGCTAACTAACTAACTAAATAACTAACTTAACTAACTCCGTATCACCATTCCACAAATCATAAATACAACTTCATTCAAATCCTTCAATTAAATCCAAAACAATAAACTAAAACAATAATAACAAATCCTCACTCTATCCGTATTTCATAGCAGAAAAGCCGAAAAATACAAAATAACTAGTAACACCTAACTAACTTAACTAACTCCACATAATCATTCCACCAATCATCCATTCAAATTTATTTAAATTCTTCAATTAAATTCAACACTGTAAAATAAAACACTAAAACAATAGTAAAATGAACTCACTCTATCCATACTGCATAGCAAAAAAGCCAAAAAGCACAAAATAACTAACTATTTAACCACTTAACTAACTCAATAACTAACTTAACTAACTTCATATCATTATTCCACCAATCACCAATTCAAATTTATTTAAATTCTTCAATTAAATTCAACACTAAAACAGTAGTAACAAGTGCTCACTCTATCCATATTACAGAGCAAAAAAGCCGAAAAACACAAAACAACAATCGTCCACCGCTTCGGAAACTCCTCCCACCACATCACACCATTCTCACCAACCTCATCCTCCTCCTTCTCTCCAACACCAAATCCTAACTTCTCCTTAATCTTAAACGCTCCAGGCGCCGTTGACTTAGAAACCTCATACTGTTCCGATTTCACATCCGATCTAATCCTCCACACCTGATTATTAGACCGGATGTGAAACCGGTACGGAAACAGATGAACGCCTGTGCCGGAGATATGTCTCCGGCACGGTGTGTCCGGTGGACGGACACGTGTTGGTGGAGAGTATGGACTGATTGGAAGTGATCTTCCGGCCATATTAACGGAGCTCTGAGCTATCAGAGTTATATATAAGGGTTTTGTGATTATTTTTTTATTATTATTTGAGTTTGTTTGTTTGGCAGTTTTTTTTAGACGTTGAGATGTTGGAGGAGGAAGTGAAGAGAGGAGGAGTTTGTGATATTTTTATGGTGATTGGTTACTGTTTTAACAAGTGGCACTGTTGTGGTCTCAATAGGATAGAGTGGTGGGTCCGGCTACGTAATAAAATATAAGAGGTTATCTATTGCAAGATATATTTTTTAAAAAAAAAAAAAATCTATTGCAAGATATTATTATTTTCATTTAACTTTAATTGTAATGTAATTATAGTTAGGTACTGTTTGGTATGCTGAAACACAAGGCAAAATTAAATTGATCATTACGTGGAAACGAAAAACAGGGTGTTTGATTAGTCACTGTTTGAATCAGTGATTCCAAAAATCATTCCAATCTCTCAATTCATTTCATCCACTACCTTTGTTTTTGTCTTCATTCTATTCCCTCCCTACTTTTCATTAACAATACCACAACCCACCTACGGCCACCATCACCAATCCTACTGTCGTCAACCATCCATTGTCGCCGCCACCACTCGTTGTTGCCTATCACCTACCACCGACGTCGCCTCGTCACCTATGTAGAGGATCGGTTTTAACAAAAACAACTAGATGATCATACAAATGGAACAATCCAGGTGCGGAAATCCTAGATCGTATGCTATATGATAAAGATCAAATCAGAACACAATCAAATCCTTTTCAATAAACATTTCATTCATAAACATGATGATTAAACCTTTTAGATAGTGTTTACAATGAAATACAACTAAGACAGAACTTTCCAGAACCTAGAGAGAGAACTCACACAAGACTCAAACAAAAATGACCAACTACTATTAACAAAATAAAACTTAGACTATTTATACAAATGCACATTCGACCCCACGACTAGGTTGAATGTGTCCTTCGATCTTCTCCTTAGCTCGAACCAAACTATTCTTCTTTATATCTTCCTTCGACCATATAAAACCTTTCTTCGACCCCTCGACAGGTCGAATGGGTAATTTCTTCACTACAAAATCTCTCAAAACGCTGTAATGACAATCCAAAAGCAATAAGTCACATTCCGTGCACTTACAAACTCCCCCTTGACTATTGCTTGGATTATAGACGTTCTTGATCCATCGTCTTGTTCAACTGTTTGATTCGGAGAATTTTCTTCTAATGTTTGCTCATCTCCGGTTCTAGTTGACGTTTCGTTGAACTTTTCTTCATCTCACGTACTTTCACATATCTTCCCAGCTTTTTCTCAAAGTCACACCCCGCATTAACATCCCAGGCAAAACAAAAACACACAACTCTATGATACTTCATCGCTTGCTCTCTATCTTTCTCTTCACAGTAAATTGGATTGTAATAAAGCATGATAATGTCTTCATTTGAGCAATTGATGAGCCATATTGGATCAAAGATGTGTATTTTCTTGAATTCACCTCTTTTATCCTTCAACAAGATGATTGCTTCAGCCGTTCTCCAATCATAATACCAAATAACAAACTCTTTACAGAAATGTTGTTGTATTGGCATCAAAGGAATCCGTTTCATCACCACTGAAGGTTTATACTTCAATGTCACCTTGTTCCGTCCAGAAACAGGATCAATCCCTTTATGAACTTTCCTTTTCGGATATTGAGGCATGAACATCTTCCACTTAGTTCTGCTTTCCCAAGACATTTTGTCTGCAAACCATCCAACAACATCATTATGCGCAGAAGCACCGCTCATAGTGTGTCTACAAATATCTCGTACAGCCCAATACGGTAGGGGTTTAATATCATGGAACCTGTAGAAGTACAGAATTCCCTCCTCCCACTTCACTCCTATACACCGTAGCTGTCTAAGATAACTCCAACCTAATGCTCTTCCTTTAAATAATTGGTTATGATATCTGTAGAAACCTCCTTGCACTTCTGTCTTAGGTCTGTTAGCCTCTTTCTCTTTTAACTTCTTCAACAAGTCTTTCAAATCATCTGACTGTTGAATGTTGGGTTTCTAATTGGTATCCTTCTCAAACACTTCATCTATAATCTTCTTGCTCTTCTTCTCAGCAAGTTTCTCAGCTTCATTGATTTCAGGTATCTCCACATTCTCTTTCTCTTTGAAGTACTCAGGAAACTCTTCATGAGTAATGTCTTCAATCTCAATCTCCTCAAACTCTGGAGTATCTTTATCATCAGAATGTGTACCTGCATCACTTTCTGGAATATTAGGAATTCCCTATCTGCTTTGCCAGTCCTTCCAAAATTTCTTTAGAGACTGCAGCAGATACTTCTCCATCCTCTAGATTAGGATCATTGTATTCCAGTTCATACTTCATATCATCAGATTCAAAAATCTCTGGAAACCTTCCAGTCAGCTCAATCGTCCATACATTCTGCTTCAACATCTGACGATATAAGTTTTTATCATCATCTGACAAAGATCTAATCTTTTTTGTCCAGAATATGCTATCATCATCAACATTTTCACCAGGTGTCTTTTTGGAACTTGATTCACCTGTGTCTCCCTTATCTGTATCTCTTTTCTGATAGCTATACTTGTCAGCATCTTGATTATCATTATCATCTTCATCAGAACTCTCATCATCATCACCTTTATCATCTTTCTTTCCAGCACTCTTATCACCATCATCATCATCATCACCTTCTTCATCATCAGATAATTCATAGTCAACCTTCTGTTCATCATCCTCCTTCTTTTCTTCCTCTGTACCCTTTAGCTGTGGTGCTTTGGAATATAAATCATCAAATAACTTCTTCATCTCTTTGTTGTCAGCTTTGATTTTCGTGTTTTCAATATGTAAGTACTTGATCCTTCTTGTATTTCTTTTACCACGAGCCAACAGCATCTTGTTTTCTTCCTGAAGTTCTTTAAGGATAAAACAATCTGCAACATAGTCTGTTCATCTTTATGCATCTGTTTTATTTCATCTTGTTGCTTGTTGAAGGCTTTCATGATATCTGCTATCTGACGATTCACTGCTTCCATGACTTCACTTGAAACAGTAACCTGTGGTGTGGATGATTCAGCAATTGGTGGTGTAACAGGTTTTGTCTTCTTTTGAAATTGTTGTAATACATTCTCTAAAGTACTAGAAAAGTTTTCAGGATCTGGATTCACAGTTGCTTCCTGAATAACTTTCTTCTTCCTCTTTGCCACGATGCCACGGGTGTTGTAGCACTTGAACTTCCAATCACTGGAACTTTCTTTCCAGTAACCAACAATTCAACTTCTCCGTCTCTCCTTTTCTTGGGATTATCTCTCTTAGCCATAGTTTTAAACTTGGCTTTCTTAATCTTTTCACCTCCAACAGTAGATCCACCAAAGTCAAGATTATCAATAGTTAAATTCAACTCTTCATCATCAACTACTGGGGATCTTTGTTCCTGTTCTTCAATAGCTTTGTCAGACTCTCAATCTCACCAATCACAGTGGCCTTGCGTTTAGTGGTCTTGATAGTTTCATCTCCTAAATCCCATTCTGCATCATCTTGAGTCTCTTCTGAATCAGCAGATTCTTCATCAACTAACAATGTCTTTGCTTTTCCTTTCTTCTTCACAACTTTCTGCTTCTTGGGTTCATCTTCAACAATCTTTGCTTTTTCTTTACCAGACTTAGCACCTTTATTAATCACTTGACGCTTCCGTTTAGCATCTTTTTCTACTGAGAATAAAGGGCTATCAGAGTCAGACTCACTCTTCTCATTCCTTGCTTTGTTTTGACCTAGATCCTTATAATCTGGGTTAATCAGATGTCCAAACAAGTTCTTGAATGGAGGCCTTTGGTCTTCAGGAACACCTTTATAAGCCTTCATTCTGCTCAAAGTACTAAGATTCATATGACTTTGATATACAATCTGCTTTGGATCTTTCTTCATGTTAGGATACTTGTTATCAAACACCATCTGAAGAAATCTTGGATACATAAGAAACTTGTCAGTCTTCAAACCTTTCAAAACTTCCATCATGTGCTCAAATATCATCCCAGAAACATTAAATGGCTTGTTCAAGATTAGAGCAACAACCAGTGAACTCAGACTTTTTCTCAGCACATCATAACCCCCTCGAACTGGTCCAAACACATGCAGAATCACATGTAGTAAATACTTGAAGTGTGGACACAGTTTTGCCTTATGAAGTAAACCATCAGTAATTAGAGCATTGTACTTCATTCTGAGGAAACGCTTCCTCTACTCTATCCAAGATAACTCTGCAGGATCTGTAGGAGAATCTCTCAACTGTAAAGCTTCTCTGATGTCTTGCTCAGTAACTAGTACAAAGTTTCCCTGAATGTAACTTTGTATAGAAGATTTGTCATCCCAGAAAGTAATTATAGCTTTATCCCAGAAGTTAACATGATGATCCTTATAAATTGTCTTTGGTGTAGCAAGAGCGTAGATAACTCTGCTTCTTTGTAAGAAATCGACTATCCCTGAGAATTCAACATGCTGTTTCACTTCGCCAATAAATGCACAGATGTTGTGTACAGGCTCAAACAATAACTCCTTGGGTTCTTCTGGTTGCTCTTGAACTGGTACTTCCTTTTCTAGGATTTGTTGTTCAGCCATTATAATCTGCAAAACAATAAACATGAAAATTTATCAAAATGGGACAAAAATTGAATTTTGGTCAAAACATTCTCTCATTCGACCCAAACGGGGGTTCGAATGTGAAATATTGTGTATCGAATGAGGAGATCAGGTGAACAAAATCTTTCATTCGACCAAACTTAGTTCATTCGACCTCAAACAGCTTTATTCGACCTAGAATAGTGTCATTCGACCTCTTAAAGATCTCATTCGACCTAGGTAGAATGGTCGAATATGACTGCTTGATATTCAAATCTGCCAAACATCAAATTATCCAAAATAACATCACATTCTTGTTCGTTTATATCCTAATATGGCCGATTAACAATTATCAACAATCAATTTACTCTATTAACCTATTATCAATGGTTTTACCAAAATCTAGGGTTTATAATATTCAAACAATCGATTATGTTCAATAATGTGTTTAAACACTTGATTTTGGTTCCTTCTCCCCCTAAAACCATCGATAATGGTTAGTCACTAGTCAATTTATGTTCAAACACAGTTAAAGGTCACTGATGAAACATCCTAGGGTTTGAAACTTCATTCGATGATCCTGGCTTGAAAACTTGGTGTTTACCTGTAAAATAAGGATCAAAATGATCAGGAATTGACAAGGAACAATAATCTCACGTCTAAATCAAACAAGCAACAAGGTCTGGTTACGAGGGAATTTTTGAAATTTTGTGTGGGTTCGAATGAAGCTGATCAGGTATATATAGATCTCACATTCGACCCTTACATGGGTTCGAATGAGAAGATCCATCCTTCATTCGACCCTAGTTGAAGGCTCGAAGGAAAAACAGATGGTTCGAATGAAACAAATCACTCAAACACTCTCATTCGACCTCATTAGAAGGTTCGAATGAAGACACAAAAACTCCTTCGACCCAACAAAGGGGCGAATGAGAATTTGGATTTCTGAAAATTTTACCAAATCTCAAATTCGAATCCCGTTTTTATCATTTTCAAACATTTATACCTTCAAACATTCATCATTTATCATTTTTATGATGCAAAACTCAAATTGGTCTGTCAAACTTCAGAAAATGACCATCAATCACCATCAGTTATCAAAAATAACACAGAAATGTAAAAATTTTGGTTTTTCTGAAATTTATGCTAAAACACACCAAAATCTTTTTGAGTTTTTGTATATTTGTCATGACACTGCTGCGGGATCACCAATAACTTTCTCAAGCGGATGAATTTGATGAATCCGAGATTCCGGATGATCAGGAACTTGAATTCTTGTTTGAGTAGTCAAATTCTCTGCCATATCCAGATCATCACCCGTATTAGACAAAGATGCAACATCTGGATTTGGGTTCACTCGTGGTGTCTCCGTAGCATGATCTAAGATAGCTTCACTAAATACTTGATCGTCGTCTTCCGATTCTCATGAATCAAGAGTAGTAGAAGCTTCTTGGAAAATCTCTTCTTCATTAGCATGAGCATTGGTCTCATTAGAAGCTGCTGGAGGAGTTACGGTGATCGGACGCACCAACGGTGAAGTCACTGCGTTCTGACACTCGTAATATAAAACGTAATACAGCCTCTTCAACCAAGCTATCTAGATTGAATGACTCAAAGAAATCTTTATAGTCAAACATCCAATCAGGGCCACTTCCTTGAACATTTTAAGTGTAGCGTTGAACTTCCACATGCGCCCACTCCTCAACTTGTCGAGTTCTTTTGTTAAATACGTGTTTAAGTGGTGTCACGTACCCAACAAAATATCCCTCTTCAGCTTTCGATCCAAACTTCTCAGTAGGATTTAACATGGTGCAAGGTGCCCCGAAAGGTTCTAGATACTCTAAGTTCGGCTTTCGTCTATTAAGCAGTTCATAAGAAGTTTCACCAAACTTCTTCACTGTTAATACACGATTCAGTGTGTAACAAGCTGCGTAAATTGCTTCATTCCAAAACATCACTCGAAGATTCGAGTCCGAAAGCATTGTCTTAGCCGTTTCTATTAGAGTCCTATTTTTGCGTTCTGCAACACCGTTCTGCCGTGGAGTGTACGGTGCACTATATTCGTGATGAATTCCTTTGTCTTCACAAAGTGCATCCATCTGAGAATTTTTTAACTCCGGCCCGTTGTCACTACGAATTCTTTTGATCTTTAAGCCGTAGATGTTTTCCAATCGGGTGAATAGAACCTTTAGATTATTAAACGTCTCACTTTTGTGTTGCATGCACATCACCCACGAGAATCTTGAGTAGTCGTCTGTAACCACAAGATAGTAAAGCTCTCCGTAATGACTCTCACGCTTGACATGTCCAAAAAGATCCATATGCAAACGTTCAAGTGGTAATTCTACAGAGTTTACTTTCTTTGGTTTGTGGGACTGTTTATGCTGTTTGCCTTTCTTACAACTAACACATTTGTCGTTCAAATAAAAATCTTTCACATTAACCCCTTCTACAAGCCCGTTCTTCACCAAATGATTCATCTTCCTTAGGTGAATGTGCCCCATCCTTCTGTGCCACATAATAGATTCTTCTTCTGTAGCTTTGGATAGAAAACACGAGACTTGGCCCTAGGTTGTGGTTGCCTTGCTCATGTCAAGAATATACAGGTTGTTCACTCTTGGAGCTTTTAATATGATCCACTCTTTTGGAATGACGAAACCGGGTTTAAGAATGTAAAAAGATTTACCATCAAAGTGAACAGAAAACTATTTGTCACAAATCTGATTGACACTCAACAGATTATAATCAATTTGCTTCACATAAGATATTCTATCAAAACTCACGATTCCGTTACTAACACTTCCTTCCATTGTTATGTAACCTCCTTTGTTTCCCGCAAACGCCACATATCCACCATTAATATTCTTGATATCAAATAGTAGTGTTAAATCTCCGGTCATGTGCCCAGAAGCTCCATTATCAACAATCCAAAGACTGCTAACAGGGCCAGCTGGAGCTCCCTGCACAAATCGCATACAAGATTAGTTTTTAAAAGGGACTCAAGCCTGTTTGGTCTTGGGTCTTTGAATGTTAGCTTTCAAAGAATCACTCTCACAAACACTTGGCTTTGAATCAATCGTTTTCTGATCGTGCAAACCTTTCTCAATTTGAGTTTTGATATTAGCAGTTGATGTAGAAGCACCTAGAGAACCCATTGGAGTCCAAGATTGTTCAGAACGTTTAAGAATCCTTATCTGAGATTTTTGTGTCTCAGTAGGTTTCTTTGTGTCGTTCGTAAATGAAACTTTCTTGGTTACCTTATCTGATTTAACAGACATGGGTCCAACCAATGATTTCACAGCCGGTTTTGGAAAAACCTTTTGTTTATCATTAGTTGTGTTCACCATTGGTTTCTTCAGTTTCTTCTCCATGGCAATTCGATTTCTGTTATCATAGACAATCGGTCGGTTTTCCCTTTTGTTATAAAACTGATTTTGATTATAAAATTGTTGTCTTTGTGGGAAAAACTGTTGTTCTCTTTGAGATCTAAATTGTTGCCTTTGAGGTACAAAATGTTGCCTCTGAGGAACAAATTGTCTTTGTGAACCATGTTGTCTATGATCATTAACCGAATTCCTAAAATTCTGCCTCTGCTCAACTTTGTGCCTCTTATGTCTCACATATGGGCAGTGAGCAAGTAAATGCCCTCTCTCCCCACATTTGAAACATGCACGGTATTCTTCAAAGACATTCTTTGAATTAGGTTTTGCGAATGAATTGACCGGGCATTGATCATCAACACACTTTCGCCTTAAACACATTGGAGCGGATTCCTTTGAGTAAGCCGGTTCATTAAATCCGTTAACCTTTTCTTTTGGATTAATAAATTTAGTGACATGAACCTTTGGTTGTTGTTTATAATTATCACCATACAGTTTCCGAATTAACTCGGGAGGAATATCATTTGTCCTTTCATGTTTAGGAAACCAAATGGTACTCTCTTACCAGATTTTGTTAATTTTTGAATAATTGGCAAACTGTATAGGATATTCTTCATCAGTGATTATCTTATCGGATCCTTCCATCCGATAGAAAACCTTGATTGGTTTGTCCACTGATTCATTTTTCACAGTTTTATTAACTGGTTGATTCGTTTTGTTTTCAGTTTTCTGAAAATGAGGAACCTGAGAAGTTTCATTTGTTCTGATGTGATTTTCCAATGGAATTTCAACATCTTTCTTAGATTTCTCATCTTTAGTATCTGAATCATCAATTACTGCGACCACTCCCTCATCATTGAATCCAAGTATCGGTCTCACATCGGAATTAGGATCACCAACACTTGAGGTGTTGGATTCATTGTCCGATGAGGAATCCGATTTTACTGAACTCTCTGGTGTTACTGAATTCAAATTGTGGTTTTCAAATAACACTGGAGAAGGAACAGATTTGTAGTTTACACTATTGGATTGTGATGGTTCCTCAATAATGTGGTCCACAACATAAGCCACATATTTATAGCTCTCTAACTTTTTATTGACCTTTTCAGCAAAACATTTGATAGTAGCCATTTCCAATTTTGTTTCCTCAAGCTCATTAATGTAATTGTTAATGGCAATTTGTTTTAAAGAAAGAGTTTTCTTTAATTCTGAAATATCCTTTTTATACCCTTCAAGTGTTTTGCTGAAATCATGTGCATCCTTACGATAAGATTGAATGTTGATTCTAGCACTCTCAAGTTGAACCTTGAGTTGCTTGTTCTCTTCAGTAAATCTATCACAAGTACCATAATATTTATCACTACGCATGTCAGTAGTAGAGTCAGAACTTACCGGTTTAGGCTGATCTATCATGGCCATCAGTGCAAAGTCAGCCTCCTTCCCAGCAAAGAACTTAGAATAATCAATCTTCATGAAGGCATCATCCACTATGCATGATTTCTTCGTCATCAAAAAGTCTGCTTCGGCTAGAAATATTCAATATCATCATCCAAAGAATTAATACTCGCTTCCGAATCAGCTTCACTTTCCGAAACAGAATAGACAGATTCTGGTTCATCAGAGTCATCAGCAAGGGAGTCAATAATAGTCCCTAAACCTTCTCAGCACTTGTGTCTTCAACCTTCTCAGTAACAGAAACTTGAACTTCATCAACAATCTTCTCAATCACAACTTCAGACACTTTCTCAGATTCCAAAACATCTTCATCTATCACCGACTCCTCTAAAACCATCTCTTTAGGATGACATGCTACATTCCCACTTGTAATCTCCCAAGCTTCCAATTGCAAAGAAGTCCAATCATAACCCTCATCCTTCTGAATCACCAAGGCCTGATTCTGATTCTCATTTTGAGGTTGGCTGTTTGGTGTAGAAATAGGAATAATGGTTGTGGTTGGGTTAGATGTAGTTTGGGTTTGAGTTTGGTTGGTTGTAGATGCTTGTCTAGATGTGGTATTTTGAGAGGTGTTTTGTCGGTTTTGGTAATTGTTTTGTTGTGGATAGTTGTTGTTGTTTAGGCTTTGGTAGGTAACCTGATTTTGTGATTAGCTGGAATAAATGGGTTTCTGTTACCTTGCTGCATCGGTTGAGTACACTCTCTCTTGAAATGACCTCGAGTACCACAGTTGAAATAAGTTACCTTAGCTTTGTTGAAGCCATAGGTAGTATTTGGTGAGGTAGCAAGATCAGTTCCGCCGGTCTTCTCGATAAACTCAGTAGCTCTTCTCATCACGTTTGCAAAAGCCCATTGAATATCTATCAGTTTCATCTCTTCCTTATCTATCTGGGCATAATCTTCATTAGTCAAATTGTTATTGCCTATCAAACTTGCCACTAGTCCATTGTATGAAGCAACCATTGCTGAGACTAAAGCAATCTGTTGTTGTGCCACTTCTACAGTTACATTGTTCATGTTGGAAGTTTCCAACACAATCGGACTTTGGCTTGAGGATGCTTGTGTCATTGGAGGAACATATTGTTGTTGTTGAGGTGTGTTCATGGATGATGTATAACAAGAAGCAGACATCTGTGGTTGAGTTGGTATATAAGAGTTTGTTGTGTAGGAAGTTGGTGTGTAAGTTGGTGTGTAGGTTGGTCTTGGTGCAAGATAATTGATTGGATTTCTTGGTGGTTCAACAACATTGGAAACACAAGCTATATGAGGTGCAACCTTTCCACCCACTGATGAACTAGACATGGAGGAAGATGATGAAGCATGATACAACTCCGGGTTCTGTGGAAACTATGCTCGTTTAGCTTTTCTCTTGTCCTCCATCTCTTTGTTCTCCATCTTTTGTATAAACTCATTAATGGTCCAATATGCATAAGCATACTTTTCTTTCAAAACCTCAACATGTTGACTCCAATATGGAGGCAACGAGTCAGCAAACTTGTCCACCAATTCAGTCATTGGAATCTTGATTTCATAGTTTGACAACTCTGATAATAAATGACAATATCTCGGAACAAGTTCTTTTAAAGTTTCATTCCCAACATAACTGAAATTCTCAAACTCTTTCTTCAACTCTTCCATTTTGAGTCTTCTTGTCTTCTCATTACCATCATGTCTGTTCTTCAAAACAACCCAGAGTTGCTATGATGTAGTACACGATCCAAATTGATGTAATAAATCTGTAGTCAACGCCTAAGATAGTTGTGAAAAGGCTTTCTTCTCAACAACAAACTTTTTCTTCTCATCTTCTTTCAACTCTTCAAGTGGAATTTGGATATCTGTGTTCTCAAGACATGGAGCAACGTATTCCTTTACGATCATTTACCAAGCTTCACTTCCTTCCAATCCCATACCCTCTAGATGAATCTTAAACTTCTTTTGCCATTGATAGTAATCTGACATGTCTAACAACTTAGGAGGACGATTCCCACTTCCCGATGATAAATCATTGATTAATGTGGTAATCGCATTAGTAGTATGAGACTGCACCGCTGCTGCTGCAACTCCCCAATAGTCATTTACTTGTTGTGGAGGTTGAGTAACAGGTGGTGGTTGATGTGTGTGGTTTTAGTAATTAAGAGATATCATTTTCCCGGTGCCAATAACTTGGTGTTTTAAATTCCAAAGCTGGGATAAATGACTTATTTTTACTAAACCGGTTTTACAAAGTTTTAAATTTATAAAGTAAACAATATTTACTTTTGAAACTAAAACCAACACATAGCCAGAGAACGTGACGTGCATAGTATAGTTTCTGGGTAAGTATTGAGTATCATATCCCAAGGATCACACTTTCCCCTACTCAACATTACATCAATTTACTGATCAGGTTTTAAAAAAAAAAAACAAAACGGATGGGTTCCTTAAAATACTTTTTGAAAAAGGGTTTTGGTTTTATAAAACGAAAGATAAAAATAATAGAGTAGTAAATTATGCATATCTCGGGGTCCATTGATTAATAGTTAAATTTATTATTAGAATTAATAATTTAAGTTAGTTAGTTTTGTGAGGAAGACGAGAGGGACTTGAAGTGTTGACTCTTGAGAGAGAAGCGGAGGCTACTACTTGCGTAGAATGATGAACCTCTCCAGCGTGCGTCCACCCGGGGTCTCCGCTAGGGCCTCGCATATAGCAGGCTCCTCAAACTGCGGTCAAGTATCTGGTCTTCGAGCTCATCTTCTTCTTAAAGCGGAGGCTTCACTTCTGACCTGGAACACCGTACACCTCGTCTTATCTTTCGCGTTTCGTACCGAAGGGTCTCGCCTAAGGGTCTTCCCGAGTAGGCCAACAACGAATCCCCTTTGGTTAACGAACTAGGTCGATGGATCTCTCTTACAGTTGGTATCAGGAGACCGTACCCCCATTGGTTAACGGCGTTGTACTAACGAGAACTAGATAAAGAATCCATTATTTATTTATCTTTATTTTGAGACTTAACATTTAGTGATCAATTAAATATTAAGTTGGTTGAATTAATGATAACTTAATTACCCAACCCTTAACCTCCCGAGTTGAATAATATCCTTGACAAAGGTGGAAACATAATTCTAAAGGCGTATGATACAAATGATCACTGGTGTGCCCGTAGAGAATCCTCCCAGTGCCAAGAAGATCACTCAGTCATCTAGTATGAACCAGAAATGTGTCACTCAGATCTGGTCCACTTCAGAAGCCATTGCTTAGAACCCGGTTCGAATATCAGAAGCCCGAGGGATCTGTCTCACTACCGGTTTCCTCGCCTTGGATCTACTTCGGGACTACCAGAAGCTGATTAAACCTCTAGTTATTGGTTAAGTTTATTATGTTTTCGGATGAGCTCACAAGTGTGTGGGTTTTTACACACCACGGGTACACTCATGAGTTCTTCTAGTAAGTTAATTATTGATTTTAGGTTCAAGTTATCATCAAAGCAACCTGTCACAAAGATAAACAAATAAGGACTAGAAGAAAAGGACACCACAAATAACTAAAAATAAACTACTGGTAATAATAATAAAAGTCTACAAATCAAGTGGGTTCATGAATGATAGAAAGATACAACCATAAGACATGATCAACACAAGAACATGGCTGCTCATAGACAAGCTATCCATCTTCAAGTGATATGTAGCTCTCTTGATCCTCACGACCCTCGATATTATTACATAACTACTCTACGATCCTCTTCTCGGCTAGACTGATCAAGGTAGGTCAAAACCTAACCATTGAGGGATGTTAGGATGGCCAGAAGGCCTCCCACAAGACCCCAAGATCTCTGGAAGAAGCTTGGAGTTCGGCCCAAGAGAGCACAAAAAAACGATGAACAAATGGTGAGGGTTGGCTTGCTATTTATAGAACTCCCAGGGGTAGCACGGGCGTGCATACTGTCTCAGGTACTTTCTGTTTGCTGCAGTTCTGTCTTTGTCTGTACTTTTTGTCTGTGCACGGGCGTGCCAAGAGTTGGCACGAGCGTGCACATCAGTAAAATGTCAGATTTTGTCGTTTCAAGCCTTGGGAACACGTTTCAGTTAAGCATGGGTGTGCCAAGTGATGTGGCACGGGCGTGCAAGTGTCTTCAGTACTTTTTCTTGTTCTCCAAGCTTGCTGTGTTGTCTTCTAGCATGCAGGGCCTCCGCGCAAGTGTGCGTGGGCGTGCTGGGTCACTCCCGGACTGGTTTTTATCACTGTTTAAGTCCCGGGATTGTCTTCAAACATACAGGGAACATGCTCTAAGTCTCGTATCTTCAGGAATCTCCAGTTTTTGCATGTTTTCACCCAGAAATCCTTCGTTTCCGTCTTGGAGCTCCAGTTTCCTGAGATAAACAAATAGGAACGAATTAAGCATCAAATATCCATATCATAAGCTTAATTGTGACCTATTTTGGGACTGTTTATGCCTGTTTTATATGTTAATTCTGTGAGTCATCAGTGGTGTTGAACTAGTCATGGCAATGTAGTTGATCGGTTGAGATGACTGTGTGTTTGTCTTCTGAGAAGCCACTGCCCACAGATTCATCGGAACATGTTGTTGCTGTGTTGTTGCAGGTCTAGGTGTCATAGGAAATCCACAAATGTTGTCCATGATGCTCGGAATGTAAACACTTAGAAAAATTTCCAAAAACAAACTCAGGTTCGACCTCTGAATACAGAACGTGGGTTCGAATGTAGGTTTGACTCTGGTTCGACCCCTGTAACAGACTCGAATGAGAAAAATAACACTCTAGACTTGGTTCGAACCTGACAAAACACTCCATCGACCTCCCGTATGGTCGAATGAAAATAGAACACATTTAAAAAACTTTTGATTCGACCTAAAATCCCTCTGGTTCGACCCAAAAATACTGATTCGACCCCAAAAACTCACACATTCGACCTAACTCTCTCTGGTTTGACCTGACCCATTTGAAAAACGGTTATTCTTCAAAAATCAGTTATTTTGATCCAAAATTTTCAAAAGTTTATGGATTTTGATGATCTTAATTAGGTTTTGCTTCGGATTGGATGGAGATCAACTTTAATTAATGAAAATTTTGATTTTATCCGTGAAATCAAGTCAAAATCGATCAATCTCCATTATCATTCAAAGTTCATGCAAAACAGAAAATTTTAGGTGTTTTTGGATAAAAATCTGTTCGAAATCTATCAAATTGCAATCGTATGATCGAGATAAGCTCTGATACCACTTTTTTAGAGGATCGGTTTTAACAAAAACAACTAGATGATCATACAAATGGAACAATCAAGGTGCGAAAACCCTAGATCGTATGCAATATGATAAAGATCAAATCAGAACACAATCAAATCCTTTTCAATAAACATTTCATTCATAAACATGATGATTAAACCTTTTAGATAGTGTTTACAATGAAATACAACTAAAACAGAACTTTCCAGAACCTAGAGAGAGAACTCACACAAGACTCAAACCAAAATGACCAACTACTATCAACAAAAGAAAACTTAGACTATTTATACTACTGCACATTCGACCCCACGACTAGGTCGAATGTGTCCTTCGATATTCTCCTTAGCTCGAACCAAACTATTCTTCTTTATATCTTCCTTCGACCATATAAAACCTTCCTTCGACTCCTCGACGGGTCGAATGGGTAATTTCTTCACTACAAAATCTACCAAAACGCTGTAATGACAATCCAAAAGCAATAAGTCACATTCCGTGCACTTACAACCTCCAACAGCCGCCACCCCCCACCACCACCATCACCACCACTGCCGCAACCACCACCACCTGCCACAATCGTCGCCACCCTTCACCCTCGCCACCATCACCCGTCATCACCCACCACCACCACTTGCCGCCGCTACCAACCACTGCTTCCCACCTTGTCACCGCCGCCGTCGCCACCCACCACTTTCAGCGCCACCACCACATATCACCACCAACCATCACCACTACTAACACACCACGATTTCATTCCATGTTTTTTTTCTTTCCTACCAAACAACACAAAGTGATGAATTTATTTCATTACCACATGGCAACCAAATAAGAAATGGAATGGTAATAATCTATTCCATTACCTTGTCCATTCCATTCCCTCTTCTATTTCATTATCCCTTACTAGTCACAAAGTCACTTTAGTTTAACTAGTTTTTTCTTTCCTCATATGTGTCTCTTACGTTTGTTATTTTCAGCCATTTATCAATCAATCCACTAACTTCATTTAAAAATGTCAGTAAAGTCAGTGATTTCATATAAAAATGACTAAAATACCCTTGTCTTAACCAACAAATTTGGATGAAAATGACAAAATAATAATAATAGTGATAGTGATAATAGTAATAATAATAATAATAATAATAATAGTAGTACTACAACAGCAACAGCAACAGCAACAGTAATAGCAAACAACAACAACAACAACCATCATTGATTCACAAGTCACAACACTTGTTGCCTCATAACAAAGACAAATTGTCTCTCCAATTTAAGGGACAATGGAAGCAGAGAACATAACAAAAGTCACAAGATTTCTCCACTCGATACCGAAATAACCATCACTGTCTCGAGATTATCCTGTTGATGGGTTTGGAGGTGGGTGTTGTAGTACACAAGATGGAGTTCATTAGAATGGATTGAATATGAAGATGGCAAGATTACAGAAATGCCCTTTCTGTTAAGGTTTGGTTAACGGAGAAATAACAAGAGGGGTAAATATTATTGTGATATAGTACCATAGGGGCTCATGAAGAAAAGCTTAGAATGAGGGTTGCA
>JAUTDX010005772.1:0-22281 GCA_030844895.1 Ambrosia x helenae
GATTTTGCCAGTTTTGGATTACATGTCCTTCATATAGAAAACCTGTGAACTCACCAACTTTATATTGACTTTTATTTTTACATGCATATTTTTCAGGAAATTAGCATGGATCATGGAACTTGTGGGGGTCGCGTGCGAGCATTTATGGGATACCTCTTTGTTGGTGGTGAAAATCCTCAGGATGATTTTACCTCACATCCCTGGTGTTGCATCCTCAGGTTGCTGAAGGACTCAACTGACTTCAGGATGTAACAATATTTCAGCATGTGCACATCTGAGAATGGACTAACGAACAACCTCTTTTATATGTGAATGCAGGTACAACTAAGTTATAATATGGATACATAAATACTCTCTAACGTCTATATCATAACACTCGGTCAAAGAAGTCAAGGACCAAGAGTAACTCATGCAAGCCAAAGTCCAAGATCGAAGAGGAAGTCAAAGTTGTAACCGATACACATTAAATGTCGGCGAAACACAAGAAAACAGCTGGTACAACACATACCTGAGATGAAACTGCCACAACGGGTCATCTTAAAGTCTTCAAAGATCTTAACTAAGTCAGCGGATCTTACGGGATTCTTTATTTATTCACATGTTGTACTATATAAAAGGAAATGATGGACGAGTATAGGACACATTGCTTTCACTAGAGCTATACACTCACCACTTAGCTACTTAGAACACTCGTCCACTCATTCATCCAAAGTGTAATTCTTTTTACCATATTAATTATTAATAACAAGGCAGGGGCCTAGTCTCCTCCTGAGGTTTTATGCCGGTGATCTACAATTGATCAAGGGCTTTCATCGTAGATTGAGTGTTGTTCTTTGTGTTTGACACTTTATTTACTTATTACTTGAATCTGCCAACAGTTCCATCCGAGGATATATCTGTCCATCCCGATCATACCATTGCCATCCGATCATAGTTGTCATTTATTTAATTCTTTTGCATCCTAATTTACCATTTTTTAGAATATAACTAGTTTAAACACTTGATTCATACTTGTAGCACTCTACCTCACAATTTCTAATTTGGAATACAAAATTATTTTTACTTAGTAATTTTTGACCAAAACAATTGGCGCCCACCCTGGGGCAAGTGGTGCTATTTTGAACAAAAAGGTTTGTTAAAAAACTTTTTTTCCCAAAAACAACTTACTTTACAAAAAGCTTGACAACTATGTCTTCTTCCCAGAAAACTGTTTCTCATCATGCATCTTCAACCTCTACCAGAAATGCTGCACTGCCACCCCACCTGCATTCTCAAAGAGTGCTACTTCCAGATTCCACCTAGACCAGCAATGGGGAAATTGGATCTTCTCCCCTGTTTTCGTATCAAATGATGAGCTCCTTTCCATGTTTTCAATGGTGAAGGATCAAATGCAACAACAGCAGGAGACCATCTGGAAGATAATGAGAGAGATACAGTCCCTCAAGACATACTCGAAGAGACCGACTGAAGTCATGGGGACACCATTGCAACCTAGGGTGTTAGATTTCAATTCTGGCATCACTGGAGGTGTTCATCAAGGAGATGTCATCCCCATGAGCATTGGGTTCTCTGCTCCAGAAACGACTACAACACCCAGGATGGCAACCACCAGGGATCCAGGATATACACCTGGGCCATCCTAAGGATATAACAATAACGGTAAAAATTTAAGTTCCAGCACTTTTACTGCTAATGATGTTGCTTCTTTGCAGGATACAAGAATAAGTCCTCAGCTAGCAAGGGAGCTACAGAAGATCAAAGACATGGTATCGAGTGTGCAAGGGATAGTACAACCTATCCCCAAGCTATCCTCAGCATGCCATAGGGTGTTAAGATTTGGACCCCCATATGTGATGCAGAGATCCCAAAGCGGTTTCAAACTCCAAGCATGAAGCTCTATGATGGATCTACAGATCCTGAGGAGCATGTAGATCAATATAGGGAAAGGATGGAAATAAATCCAATCCCTGCCAATCTAAAAGAAGCATGCTTATGCAAAGGATTTGGTTCAACACTCACTGGTCCAAGCCTTGAAATGGCTCCTAAGTGTTCCTCCCTATTCTATTACTTCTTTTGCACATTTAATTAACATGTTTAATAATCAATTTTCTTGTAGTCAGACGTTCGCACTTTTGACAAGTGATCTATACAGGGTAACTCAACCACAGGGAGAATCACTAAAAAAATACATTACTAGGTTTGGAAAGGAAGCACTTGACATCCCGAACCTGGATGTCACAACAGCAGTACAAGCATTCAAGATGGGGCTGCAAAGAGATTCACCATCTCTACCAAGAGTTGATGATGAATCCTTGCAGGAACTTGGATGAAGTCAGGAACAGAGCATTGAGATTCATCCGACTTGAGGATGATAAGAAGATACAAGAGAGGATAGAGTCATCCTCAAAATATAACCATCCTAATAGAAAGTCCACTACCACATACGAACCATACAAGCATAAACCATATGCTAGACCTGATAATAAAAAGGTCAATGTGGTAGAGGATGACGATGAGGATGATTGTCCTAAATTATCAGATTACTGTTTTCTGTGGATGTAATAGGATTGATGTATGCCATGAAATCTAGGGGACAAAGCAAGATGGCCGAAGAAAGATAACAAGATAGGATGAAGGACAAATCAAAATGGTGTGCCTTCCACGAAGATTTCGGTCACATTCCTGAAGATTGTATCGCCTTAAGGAAGGAGATAGCATATCTTTTAAGCAAAGGTAAACCTTAAAGAGCTCCTGGGCAAAAAGAAATCAAGGGCTCAGGATGGCACCAACATCCCAGGAAGAGCAGCACCCCACCTAAGGATGCTGGTATTATTAACTTTATTTCAGGTGGATCAGACATCTGTGGAACCTCATATTTAGCTGCTATAAGGCCATGCGAGGGAAACAAAGTTAGAAAAAGGAGAAAGGCCTACGAAGACGACCATCTTGACAACCTCTAAAGTGATCAGCTTTGAGGAAGAGACCGAGAAAACATTATTGACCCTCATCATGGCGGTTTAGTTATCACTTTATATATTACTAACCACTTTGTTCGCAGGATTCTTGTAGATGGAGGAAGTTCAGTGAATATCATCCAGCTTGAAGCCCTCAAAAGAATGAACATCCGGAATCTGAAATAGTTTCCAGATCGTCAGTCCCGGTGGGCTTCAGTGGGGAAACTAAGAGCACAGCGGGTGACATTAAGCTACCAGTATATGTAGAAGGAGTGAATTCTATCCAGAGATTCTGTGTGATAGATTCCCTATCCTGCTATAATGTCATCCTGGGGAGGACCCTGGATACATGACATGCAGGTACCACCTATCAAAGGCTAGTGAACATGATGTTCAAGGAAAAGATTGGGGACATGATGGAGGTCTACATTGACGACATGGTAGTGAAATCCAAGAAAGCAGATAATCAACTTCATGATCTCAAAGAAGCCTTTGACATCCTGGATGCCTACAACATGAAGTTAAATCCAGCAAAATGCCACTTTGGAGTTGGAGCTGGAAAGTTTCTTGGATACTTGGTAACAAAAAGAGGGATAGAAGCTAGCCCTGAAAAAAATAAAGGCCATCCTTGATCTCAAATCCCCAAGAAATATCAAGGATGTTCAAAGGCTAACTGGCAGGATAGCAGCCCTGAATAGATTCATCTCAAAATCGTCAGAGAAATGCAAGGAGTTCTACGACATCCTGAAGAAGAATAACAAATTCGACTGTGGACAGAGACATGAAGAAGCATTGAAGAAGGTGAAAGATATCTTGCAGCAGCTCCATTACTGATGAAACCTGAGGATGGAGAACCTCTAAAGCTATATCTTACAGTTTCTGGGAATGCAATAAGTGCTATCTTGGTAATGGACTTCGAAGGGCAACAACATCTTGTCTATTATGTAAGTAAAACTCTACTAGATGCTAAAACCAGGTATTCACATCTCGAAAAACTTATCTTAGCTTTAATAATGGCTTCTACCAAGTTAAGGCACTATTTTTGAAACACATAAAATATATGTTCAAACTAATTACCCTATTAAGAATGTACTTAGAAAATCTGAAAAGTCTGGAAGAATGGCAAAATGGTCAGTTAAATTAAGTGCTTTTGACTTGGAGTATGAGCCAAGAAATGCAATCAAATCACAGGCTCTAGCAGACTTTGTGGTTGATTTCAGTAGTGACATCCTGAGTGAAGTAGAGTCTAAAGTTCAACAACTAAATGAAAATTTGGAAAAATGGACTCTATACACTAACGGTGCTTCGAATGCAAGAGGCACAGGCCTAGGAATACTACTAAAATCGCCACAAGGGGAGAAGATACCCCATGCTATTAGATGTGCATTTCAAACAACCAAAAATGAGGCAGAATATGAAGCTCTCATTGTTGGTTTACAACTTGCTAGAGACATGCATATTGTTAATATTGAAGTTTTTGTTGATTCTTTGTTGATTACTAACCATTTCAATGGATCGTATGCAGTAAAGGGTCAAAGTTAGCTGTTTGTCTCGAAATAGTTAAAAACTTAGCTACTTCTTTTGTAGAATTTTCACTAACACGGGTACTTAGGGAAGAAAATGCTGAAGCTGATGCCTTAGCAAATATGGGATCCTCTTTAAATTTACCAGAAGGATCCAAGATTCCCATTATCCACATCCTAAAACCAACAATTGAAGAGTGGCATCCTGAGGATAGCAAGGCACATCCCGAGGATAAAACAGACCATCCCGAGGATATCACTGTTTTAGCCACTCAGGTTCAAGACGATTTATCATGGTTGACTCCCATAGTGAAATATCTACAAGAAGATGTCATCCCTGATGGAGAAAATGCAAAGGCTTTCAGGATGAAGGTATCAAAATTTACAATTATAGCAATATCTTGCATAGAAAATCTCTTGCAGGTCCATATTTGAGGTGTCTCAATAAAGAAGAAGCAAATGAAGTACTCAAGGATATCCACGAAGGAGATTATGGGAATCACACAGGAGGAAGATCTCTCTATTCGAAAACCTTAAGGACAGGATACTACTGGCCAACTATGAAGAAGGATGCCATGCTATATTCCCAAAAGTGTGATCCATGCCATAGACACAACAACATCCTTCACCAGCCTGCTGAACCACTACATCCTATTATTTCTCCATGGCCCTCCATGAAATGGGGAATGGATATAGTAGAAAGCTACCCAAAGCTCCTGGAGGAAAGGTATTCATGCTAGTAAGGACAGACTACTTCTCAAAATGGATTGAAGCTGAAGCATTTGTGCAAGTTAGAGATAAAGAGGTGGTGTCATTCTTCAAAAGGAATATCTTAACAAGATTCGGAGTACCATCTGAGATTATTTGTGACAATGGCTCTCAATTCATTAGCAAAAGAACAACTGACTTTTGTGAGAGTTGGGGGATCAAGATGGTAACTTCAACACCAGTCCATCCTCAGGCTAATGGACAGGCAGAATCTTCAAATAAAATCATTGTCAAGAACTTGAAGAAGAAGCTTGGGGAAAAGAAAGGGAAATGGGTAGAAGAGCTTCCATTCGTACTTTGGGCTGATAGGACTACTTCCAAGAATGCAACTGGTCAGACACCTTTCTCCTTGGTCTTTGGAACAGAAGCAATGCTGCCAACAGAGATGGTCATGCCTACAACAAGGAAACATCTTCAGGATGCAACTACAAATTCTGAATCACTATTGCAAGATTTGGAAGCTGTGGATGAACTCAGGGATGCTGCTAAATTAAGGATGGCAACATATCAACAAAGGAATGCTAAGGCTTACAACAAGAATATAAGGATAAGAAGATTTCAAGAAAGAGACTTGGTACTAAGAAAGGCCTTCCAAAACACAACAAAACCAAGTGATGGTAAACTAGCTCCCAAGTGGGAAGGCCCATAATTGATCGATTCCGAAGCTGGCAAACGAGCATATTGGTTATCAACGTTGGAAGGATAAATTCTACGAAGGGCTTGGAATGCTATTCACCTAAAATGCTACCATGCCTAGGGATGCATGTGACCGATCTCTCTGGAAGAGAAACCATGGTCCGAATCATTGGTGGGATGAAGGTGAAGGCCGATAGAGATGAATCATCTCCATATGTAAGTATTTATCCTTAATCTATTTCGATCGATTATATTTTCACTAAAACATGGTCTAGAAATAGTCCATCCTGAGAATTTTGCAGTACCATCCTGAAGATGAAATTCTTAGAAGACAAGAGGGATGGCCACCCTCTCCTCCGTTAAGGTGCCCGACACCTTCATAAGGTTTAAAGGTTTTCACCTTTCTCATTGGGTTAGCAACCCCCGCCTGTTTCGCACGTTGCTCATGTATATTTTCAGGATGGTGGGACCAGTCCATGTAAAAGTGGCTAACAATTTCATTATCTTTGAGATATACATTGAGCTCTTAAGGTTTAGACGTTTTTCAATGTCTCTTACGTATTTGGTCTAGTCACCAGGGCCTTGTCACCAGTTATTTTCAAGATGTTACATATTGGTCTTGTCACCAAGTTATTACAAAGGGGTTTGATCCCAGTTAAATCAAAGGCCTAAGTCGCCAGTATAATAACAAAGTTTTCCTTTACAGGATATTATCAAAACTTAATTCTTTCTCAGAGAGGATTGTGGACTTAAAAATTTATTTCAAAGATATTACACTGGGGACATCCTCAGGATACAAGACCATCCCAAGAATGAAGAAGAAACGGGGACATCCTCAGGATAATAAAGGCCATCCTGAAGATGACAAAAATTTATGAAGAATGTGACAAGATTAGAAGAACTACTCAAATACAAAAGGTATTGTTTTTGATTATTTCTTTACATCCTAAATGTTTGCTAATGTTTGCAGAATATCAAAAGAGATAAAGAACACAAGGATGATAGCGCCAAAAGTTGTTATCATATATTATTAATGCATCATAGTCAAAACTTTATGTCAACCCCTGGCTTCATCCAAAACCAGGACCCATCCACCAGGGGTCAACATCTATGTTCCGGGTCAATAGAAGATTTGGGGCTTCGTCTTGAAACCAAGATCCTCCACCCCAACCTTATAATATCCTAAGTTATTACATACCTAAATAAAATTGTCTGAAATTGTTCAACCAAATACTACCATCACAACCACTAAAGATCAAATAAAAAAGTGGGCTCCAGCCTAGTCAACACATCCTTCATCGCCCACTGGAAGGTCCTTCACCACCTCAGCAATCTTGGCCTCTGTTGCTTCACCTCTGCATCCTCAGGATCCTTGGTCACATCTTTAGGATGGGCAACAGGAGCAGACTCATAAACCACTTCTTTTCTGCCCAGCCTTTTGATTTTCTCCTTCCATGCTTCGACATCCCTGGTATTCTGATCAAACCCTGGATCCTTGGCCTGGAGAGCCATCTTCACCCTGGCCTAAAAGACAGAAAAAGTGGCAGACTTGATGACCCATTCCTATGATCCTATGCCTCCTTCTCCTGATCAAGCATGGCCTTAGCATGCTCTGCTTTCACTCGCTTCAACTCAGCTTCAGTCTCTGCCAGCTTGCCTTCAAGATATTTACCCTTATCATGAGAAATATTTTGGACGTCCTCAAGCTTGGTCTGGGCCTCATGAAGTTCTTGGGCAACAACATCTAAAGACTTTGACAGATATTCATGTTCCTAACAAGAAAGAAAAGGTAAGTATTTCTGACTTTTTATCACTAACATGTTAGTGTTATCCTCAGGATAGGACCATACCTAAAGAGTGAACTGGGAGATCTTGCTCAAAACATCGTCACAACTTAAACCCTCAAAGGGGGTGATCTCCTGAGCAATGGCAGTAGCAGTGCTTGCCTTCCTTTTCTTTGAAGCAGCAACAGCCCTAGACTTAGGGGGGTTGGATGAAGGAGTAGCCATCTTGGAGATGAAGGAGATGGAGAGGTCACTTTGGTTGCCTTGGCATACATGCTGTCAATATCATCCAGGTCAAAGGAAGCAGGTTTCTTGGCTGAGGTTAAGAAAATAACAGGGTTAGTAAATAAAATAATGAACATCCCGAGGATGCAACATAACATACTCACCAGACATCTTAGAGGGCTGACTGGTGGTGTAACCTTCTTCCACTTCAAAGGTCCTTTCTAATTCAGGTAACATGTAAAGAACTTCACACCGAAGAAAAGCGTCGTTCACAGGAGTAGCAAACTTGGCAAACGAAGCATCTGTTAAACAAAAAGTTTCAGGATGTTAGCATCTTCAGGATGTAACTAATTTTTTTTTCTTAAAAACACTAAAAATGATTTTTTACCACTTTTTAACCAATAAAGAGGAAATCTCATCCCCATGAGGAATAGAGCTTCTCTTGACAAAGAATAACCTCGTTTTCCATTTTTTCTCAGATTTATTCACATTAAACAGGAAGGGTGGATCCTTTTCTATAACGTGAAGAACATAACGGTGAGAACCGTGTGTCCTCAATTTATAAACATGAGCCAGGTCCCCCACTTGAAGATGGACACCATGATTTTCGACGAGCCTGCAACAGACCATCAGAATCTTCCAGAGTTCAGGCATGGCTTGGGAATAAGCCATCCCATTCATATCAAAGAAATCTTTGATGAACTTGGGAAAAGGATACCTCAACCTTAGAAGGAATGGTAAGTACAGGAAACAGACCCAAGTAGGAGATGCAAAATCTGATCTTGCATGAGGGTCATAAGGACGAAACTCGGCAAAACTCGGAAATATTCTTGACTTCTTTAGGGCTCGAATGTCCTTATCATCGAAAGAACAGATCTCCTGTTCAGGGTGACTCCAGAGGTTTTGGAGAATGAAGTCACTAGAAGTTCCCACACTCCCGAAGCTCTTGTGGATCTTTTGGCCATCTTCGGAATATCACTAATATTTTGTAGGTGTAAAAGAAGGTGAGAGCAAGAAGACAAAGAAATTACCTTCTAAAAAAAGTCAAGTGTGATTATAAAGGAAGATATCACCTCTCACTACAACAAAAAGGGCTTTTAAGGACCTTTTGTGTAGGACGCTTAGAAAATGGGGTCCTAAAAAACTATTTAATAGGACGAATGAACTTTTGGGGTCCTTTTATAATATACGCTACTAAACCAGTGTCCTAAAAAGTTATTTAATAGGATGGATAATTCTTTGGGGTCCTATTATCATATAACTTAATAAGACCCTTAAAATGTTGATCCTAATAAAGTAATTTATAAGACATTTAGTTGTGGGTGTCCTATTATGTGGTAATGTAATAGGACACTTGATCACTGGGGTCCTATTATAACATAACTTAATACGACACTTTGTAGTTAAGTCATAATGTTTGATATTATAGGACCGTTTCTAGTAGAAGTCATATAAGAACATAACTTAATAGGACACTTGACACATGTGTCTTATAACTTTAACCTTTATAGGACGCTTAATCATTGTGATGTTATTATAATACACCATAATAGGACACATGATATTTGAGTCATAAAACATCAGTTTTATAGGACGCTTTTTCACTAGAGTTTTATTATAACATAACTTAATAGTATACTTAACATTTGAGTCTTATAACTTTAACCTTTATAGGACGCTTAATCATGATGGTGTTATTATAATACACCGTAACAGGACCCTTGATATTTGAGTAATAATAAAAAAAAGGCAAAATGAAATTTAGTAATGGTATTAATATCTATTAATAGACAAAGTGCTTTTTTAAACAGTAATTGAGGGCAAAGCTGAAATTTTTTTTTTCGAACTGCAATCACTTTATATATAAATATAAAGAGCCAGCAAGGGGCTGGAAGTACAAAACACCAAGGCACCACAACACCAAAAAACAATTAAACCAAATCTACAACATCAAAAACAGCCCATTTATCCCAGGAAATCGCCGGCAGCTTAGACCGATGAGAGACCCACATATAGGAGTCCATCTTCATTTGCTCCACCACCACATTGACTGGAATGAAGCAACCTTCAAACACCATCTTGTTTCGAACACTCCATATTCTCCAAACCGTTGCCACCATAACCGTATAAATGATCTTCTTCTACGTTTTAGATCCCGGGTGAGTCCCCACGGCTTGAAACAACTCCATAAGATCGATACAACACCTGTATACCTCTCCATTTCTATCTACACACAAATCCACAAACTGACAAACCTCTATTTGCAGACCCCCAACCGACTCACTCTCTAATCTCTCTTTCTCTCTCTCTTCTCCTTTCCTGAGTTTCTCTCTACCGTTACAATTAATCCACTGTCAGCCACCTACCTTTGGCCCAGGGCCGCTGGATCTATCCTATTCTCAATCTTACAATCTATCTTGATGCAAGTGCTCTTTCATTTACCTTCTTCTACTCAGGCGGACATCAAATTCGAATCAGTGAATCACCGATTGGAATCATCGAAAGGCAACTTGACAGCAAGTCAGCATGCCTTCTATTATGTTTGACTTGAAAATAAGCCTTCTCTTCGGCTGAATATCTTTCTTTTGTTCCATTCGATCTGCTTCAAGCTTTCAAAAGGTTAGTATCTTGGTTTTTTGTTTTTTAATTAATTTATTGTTGTTTGTAGCTTCAACAAGTGTTTAATTTGTTCTTTGTTAATTGATTTAGGTTTACAGGAATTACGTAACAAAGTGTTTATTTTATAATTAATTGATTATTTTATACAATTTTTTTAAAGGGCCTCAATAACTTAGTTCGCTTTAGGAGTCGGCCCTGCTTCGGCCAGTACGCAATGATGAAGATGATGGTGGTTTCGTGGTACGATGATGCTGTCTACATCTTTGATTTGTAAACGGCGGTGTGAAAGCGACGACAGAGTACAAACCGAGAGATATGAACAGTCGCGATTGAATTTTTCTGCGGCGTTTAAGGTTTGCTTCGTTTTATGTTTTGTCATGTTTATCTTCTTATTTGTTCCCCTGATTTTTAAAAAAAAATTGTTATGGTGGGTTTTTTCGCTGTCAAGGGTTCTTCAAATTCGATTGGTCTGGATGCTTTGTTAAGATTGTATGTTGTAGTTATTGACTTATTTCATGCCTACATTAAGTGACATGTTTCCTCTGGTAACATATCTGGGCCCATCCTTCTTTTTTCCAATTAAGTATGTACATGCACCCACCTTTCTTTATGGTTTTCTTTATGCAAAAAGTCTATATATGTTACTGAATTTGGTTCTCAAACTGTTAAAGAGAATTTTTTCAGGTTATCACCCATGTTCTTGAGCTGGGTTTACTTGATTAAAATTGATTATGAAGTTGTTCATGAGCAAAGACGATAGGCAACAAAGGTAAAGTAAAAAAAACAATCTTTGTTTTTTTTATTTCCTTCACAAGATGCTTGTCTGTGTTTCTGATTTCAGGAATAGCAGCTCATGTGTGTTGGAACAGTTTAAATCTACGTCTTAAAAGATTAGCGTTTTCCTTCTCAAGTATGATTGGAAGTCAACTGTTTGTAATGATGGTAGTTGTATTTTGAATTTTAATGTTGAATGTTTGTAATGTTAGTGACCCATTTGTTTCTTATGACTTTTGAATGTGCATATAATGTATCTTGTTGACTTTTGAAGTTCAAATTGTCTTAGTGACCCATTTGTATTTTGACTTTTGAATGTCCATATAATCTGAATGCAGCTAATGGTCTAAAAATGCAACCTAAAATGGTCTAAAAATGCAGCCAAATGGTCTAAAAATGCAGCGAAATGGTCTAAACATGCAGCGAAATGGTCTAAACATGCAGCGAAATGGCCTAAATGCAAATTATAATCTGAATACAGCCAAATGGTCTAAAAATGCAGCCTAAATAGTTTAAACATGCAGCGAAATGGTCTAATCATGCAGCGAAATGGTCTAAATGCAAATTATAATCTGAATGCAGCCAAATGGTCTAAAAATGCAGCCTAAATGGTCCAAAAATGCAGCATAAATGGTCTAAAAGTGCAGCAAAATGGTCTAAACATGCAGTGAAATGGTCTAAACATGCAGCGAAATGGTCGAAATGGTCTAAACATGCAGCGAAATGGTCTAAACATGCAGCGAAATGGTCTAAATGCAAATTATAATATGAATGCAGCCAAATGGTCTAAAAATGCAGCCTCAATGGTCTAAAAATGCAGCCTAAATGGTCTAAAAGTGCAGCGAAATGGTCTAAACATGCAGCGAAATGGTCTAAACATTGTTTTAGGTTAGATATTAATATTAGGGTTATATATTGTTTAAGGTTAGGCATTAACATTGGAGATATATTTTTAATTGTTTTAGGGTAGCTGCTACCCGAAGCATGTAATATTAATATGTCATATTAGATTTTTCAACCCCGGGACGTTCCCGGGGTATAATCTAGTAGTTTTATATTCATAAAATTCATTAAATGATAGGGGTGTAAATGAGTCGAGCTCGAGCTTGACTAGGCTTGAGCTCGGCTCGTCATGCCCTTTTAAGGCTTAAGCTCTAGCTCGGCTTGGTTCGAGCCTATTATTCAGAGATTGAGCTCGGCTCGAAAGTAAAACCTAAGAGCTCGGCTCGGCTCGACTTGACTCGAGGTAATTCAAAATTATTTTAAATGACCTAAAAGCCGGTACATCGATTCAACTTGACACTAATATGCCAACCACTGGATTCCTACTCTTGACTTTGGTGTCAAGGGCAATTGCCTTATCGGGTGATTTGGCCATCTAAAAATAAAGTGATTTGAGTTATGGCCAACTAGACCGAATGATAGCCATTAAAACAAGTATGACATGTTATCGTCCTTTACTACATAATTTGACTTACTACAACTGCTCCATTAAGAGCTATCATGATTCATGACATACATGATCTATTACAACCAATTATGATATAATACAGTCTAACGTTTTTTAAATATTTAACGCTAGCCAATAAAGCCGTTAATTATATTATTAATACCTAGCCCAAGCCCGATCCAATGCCATCCCTAATCTTAATATTATCAAACTTATATATAATATATATAAGTTTGATAATATTAAGTCGGAACTAATCAAGTGGAATATTTAGGTAGACCCGATAACGTGTTCGATGTGCGACTGGACTGGGGTGTCGAATCGGTGGACTGTTGCAACTTGGTGCGGTTTAGCCCGCATTTATGCTTATAGTGTTCGAGATCTTCTTGAGATATATAAAGAGGCGCCTAACAATAAATGGAGGAAAAGGACAATACACGACATTATTGTTACTTCTTGTTGGTGTTTATGGATCGCTTGAAACGAAAAGACATTTCAATACAAGGCGAAATCCAGGAGGTGTATTTTCTTTGATATGAAAAGTATGTCATTCTTTTGGTTCAAGAATAGGTCTAATTTTTCGGATTTGTCTTTGGTAGATTGGATTAAATAACCCATGTATTTGTTGTAATTAGGGGTGCAAATGAGCCGTGCTACTCGCGAGCTACTCGAGCTCGGCTCAAAAAAAGCTCGAAACGAGCCGAGCCTAAACGAGCTCGAGCCTAAAAACCAAGCTCGTTTAGTAAACGAGCCCGAGCTCGAGCTTTGTTTATCGAGCTCGAGGCGGCTCGCGAGCGTTAACGAGGCCACTATTTAATAAATTTTAATTAATATATTAAATTTGTATTTATAAATACTAATAAACGAGTCAAGCCCGAGTCGAGCTCGAGCTTGGAAACCTACCATCGAGAAGAGCTTGAGCTTTATGAACAATACTCGAATCGAGCCGAGCTCAAGCTCGAGCTTTTAATTGGCGTTAAACTTTTAACATTAAAGAAAATACACCTTCCGTTTTAATTGGCGTTAACTTTTGATATAAAAGAAAATGCATATTAATAAAGATTACTTATATTTAAAATAAGATAAATAGTTGGATAAAAGGAAAATTAGCAAAGGAGTTAACCTAAAATTCTAAATTCAAAATTTTAATTGGCGCTATTTTTGTTTTTTCTTAAGCGCCATTTATATTTCCCCTAATATTCTAAAGCAGTTATGATTCTGGATATCTCTTCTTTCCTATAGCCTAAGCAAGATCGTTCTTTTTTAATTCCACATAATAATTGAATATTGTTAGCTTCTTCCATCTTTCAATAACATCAACCCCCTTCCTCTCTCTCTCTCTCTCGTAGGAGATCTCCAAACAGGTACTCTACCTAATTCCTCCTAAACATGTGCATAAGTTTTCATATATGGTTATTGGTTGAAATTACTTGGTTCTCTTGTTAGTTTTGATATGTGACGTTTAGGTTAGGTTTATTTATTTGATTTGATCTAGAAAAAAAAGGGGGTTTAGTTTTGCTTTATCAAAAGCATATACAGAGGATAATCATGAATTCATTCTCTTAAACTCAGTAAGTAAATAGGTAGAATTGAAGAGTTCGTCTTCTGTTGATTACCGTCATAAATTTTTCAGGCTTTGGGTATCAATTTTGTGCTAGACTTTCTTTGTTTATTGCCTATTTCCTATTTGTTCAATGTTGATTTCTAGTTTCTTGTTAGGCTAATATGAGACATTGAGCAGGAAATGGTCTTGGGTAGGAATAGTATGCTTCCGTCTTGTTTTTTACTTTTGGTTTGCTTACTAAATTTGATTCTGCATTTATGGCATTTTTCTTTATGAAAATGTAATCTTTGTTTTTTTCCTGCTATATGATAACTGATCTGTTTATTTTCAATTAATCATTCAATTTTGAACAGGATATTTTATAAATATAAAATGACTTTGTGCTTTAATATTGTTGAACTTGTAAACTGAAGTATATCAATGAAAAGCTGACTTTAGATTTGAATTTAGGCTATTTGTTTTGCTGATTATAGGCTACTTTTAATATGCTTTCATACTGATTTGCAAGAGTAGTTTTAGGCTAATTATAGACTTGAGCCGGCCCTGGGCTTGGCGATTTAAAACGATTGGCGATTTAAAAATGAACCGAATAGTTTATGCCGAAGGGTCGTAGAGGCAATTCATGAGGGTCGGGGTAGGTGGTCTTTTCTCCGGTTAAAAGCGGGTTATCCGGGTGCTCGAAAGCCATCGTTTCTTTAGTTGGAAAAACTGAGCTGCTGGGCAAATAACTTCAAAGCTTCATAAAGGGTAGAATTGGTAATGGGAAGGGTATTTCCTTTTGGTCTGACCTTTGGTTTGGCGATTCTCTGTTCATAAAGGGTAGAATTAGTAAGTTTTCTGTTCGATATTTTTTAATAGAGTTGGTTTTGCTATTCAAAAGGGGGTAGCGGCGCAACTTGTAGCCCGTTTACCCGTCACTCACTTGTAAATTTTGTTGGTTTTTAATGATAAAAAAATTCCAATATGCTGATAAAAAAAAAAGATATTTTTTTAAATAATAATAGTAATGGTTCTTAATATAATATATTTATATACAAAATCTGACAAAGAGAGGTTTTGCATATATTTTTTTAATCCTATAAAACGCAAAAATATAATTTTCAATGCACAAGACCGACTTATACTTGTAAGAGGAATTCGTGTGTGCCGAAGAAGGTCGAGATTTTCGCATGGAGAGATCACCTTGACAGGCTGCCGACTTTTGCAGCCTTGAAGCGGAGGAACATAAACATTCCATCAGATTTGTGTCGCTTATGTGGAGAGGCTACTGAAAACGCGGAGCATCTGTTCGTGGATTGGGGTTCGCGCAATCAATTTGCCAAATTATAGCGCAATGGTGTAAACTAAAACCCGGTGTACGTGTTCAGCATAAAGGATACTTTAGACATAGAGCGTTTCTAAGACGGGTCGACCAAGAAAAAGAAGGCGATTCATGCTATTTGTCTTACTACTTTGTGGGCTATATGGCGAACGAGGAACGATGTCGTCTTCAATCAGGTGCAGTGTTCGATCAATTCAACTGTTGGTGCAATAAAGTCGTGCAGCTATCTGTGGGTCAATTCAACTGTTTTTGTAACTATAGATATCAATGAAGAACAAGATGATGATGAAATTGATGATATTGGAGACATAGATATGAATGAAGCTTATGAAGAACAAGATAGTTATGAAGATGATGGAAATAAAGACTTGGATGATTTAGAAAATGAGAACGATAAACTGGTTGAAGAAGAGTTTGAAGTTACACAACCAGGAAAATGAAGAAGAGTACGAAGTTCCACTACCAGAAAATGAAGCAGGTTTATCTGATTTACTTGCTGATTGCTTCATTTTTTTTCTCAATACATATATTGTGTGACACATGATGAATATATAAGAAACTTATAATAAACTAAGAAACGTAAAAACCTAATATATTGTCTTTCAATTTATATAGTATTTTTAATGTATACATGTACATTGTAAATCATGTTCTCTTTTTGCAGTTCGAAATGTACGTAAAAGAGTGAGAGGACCTACGCGTATGCCAGAAGTTTGGGCTCAAGAGAAAGGGAATAGAATTCCTATTTTAGTTAATGAACTTGGACAACCTATTGGTGACAAAATTAGTAAACTAACCCATTTCATGGGAACCCTTTCAAGGAGTGGAAAGTACTGTCCGATTTATAAACCATGGAATAAAGTTAAGGACACCAAAAAACAAACGTTGCTCGACGTCATAAAGGTACATAATTAAAAATATGTTTGTTAATGAATGACTAAAGTATTTGTTTTCTAATATGACATGTTCCATTTTTAGACAAAATTTGATATTCCAGAAGAAGTTGAAGGCTGGATATTGCAATCATTTGGGAAGAAGGTCAAGAACTGGAGGGCAAGAGTTAAGAAAAGCTACTATGATCCGTCTTTGTCACTTCAGGAACAAATAAATTTTAGGCCGAAACAAGTTCAAAAAAAACAATGGAGGAGACTTGTGAAGTATTGGAATAAAACAAAGTCTAAGGTATGAAATAACCTTACACTTCAAATATAAATCCTCAAAATTTGGGATGTTACAATTAGTTTATTTCTCATTATGATATTTTATTTTTCTATTGAAGATGGTAAGTGAAAAAAACAAGGCGAATCGGTCAAAAAAGAAGATGGTGCAAGTTACGGGTAAAAAAAGTTATGCTCGAGTTCGTGAAGAGCTAAAGGTGATTGTATGAAATAGTGCAATTCTTAATGTAGCATGTCGATATCCATTGTTACTACTTATTTTCTTTTTATTCAAACAGGCATCTTTGGGACAAGATCCAAGTCGATTGGAAATGTTTCGTGCATGTTTCTCCAAACATGGAACTACAAAAAATGTGGAAGCTGCAAATGCAATTGTAAGTAATATCTTATATATTCATATACGTATCTTTTCTTTATGTTCTTGATGTTAAAAATACATATCTTATTTTTGTTACTATATCTAATACAGGCACAGATGCAACAACTTAGTTCTAATCTTCCTGATGGTTCGATCGATAAGCCTGGACCAGATGATGTTTTTTCTAAAGTAATGGGGAAAGATCGAAATGGTGATGCAGTCATGTATGGTCTGGGTGTTCGTGCTTCTGATGTTTGGGGTGTAACACCAAGTCGTTCAACATGTCGTAGAGAAAACATCCAATTGAAGTCTAAATGTGAAGAACTTACTAGTACCGTGGTCCGACTACAAGCCCAGGTATCGGAGATTAAAGGGTGTAGGGATGGTCCTAGTGTTCCACCTCTTACATCACCACATTTCCCTATTGCAACCAATGGACCTCCAAGTTTACGGGTATTTTTCTATATAAATCTTTATTATTATTTTTTTGTTGAAATGTTACTTGTACTATTGTGACTAGAGTTTGATATATGTTTGTTGAAAACTAAAATCTAGGTGGGAGATGAAGTTGTTCTCAAAAGCATTTTAAACTCTACCGAGATTGTAGCAAGAGGATGGGTGAAGAGCTTGGACCCAAATGAGCTAGTTGGTGGTACAGAGATTGGACCAGAATGGTGTGAGGTAAACGTTCAAGTAGCAATAAAAATAAATGAAAAGTTGGTGAGACCATATGGGTTATTTTCCACAATTCAAGATTGTATTGGTGCCTCCATTGCATGGCCTTGTCCTTTCATCTCGGTATGTAATTATTAATTTTGTGATACGAATAATTTTAATAATCTGGAACTTAATGCTTATACACGGATGGTTTATTTGTAGGTAGTCCGTGAGGATTGAGGACACATGATGACTCAGGATTCTATGCTGCTTATCTCTTTCGTTGCTTTTAGTTTCTTTGTTAAATGTTACAAAACTTTATGTTGGATGATGCTATAACTTATTCATGTTTAGTGTTTTTGTTATGAATATGTTTATTTGAAATATAATAAAGTTTTATTTCTTTCGTTAGTTGATGTTATATACAGTATATCATAAAATTGTGTGTGTATATGTTTAAAAAACCGTTGTATCATGACTTGTTAGGACTTCCAAATTTGGTCCTATTAAAGTGTACGAATATGCTTTTCTTAGGACGCTATATTGTTTGTTCATTGACATCTTATGCGACCATAAAACTGGTTTCATAATCTTATTTGAGATATTAGGACCCTTTTTTTGGTACTAATGCTCCTATAATGTTACATCATAAGGGTCCTATAACTTAATTTTTTAGGACTCTTGTATGTGTATTAAAAGATTAAAACTAGGTAAGCACATGTTAAAACCTTGTAAAAGTGTCCTAATATGTTTTATTAGGAGTTTTTTTTGGGACATATTATGCGACCATAAAATTGGTTTCATAATCTCATTTGAGATATTAGGACGCTTTTTAAGTTTCGTGACTTATTACGACCCCCTTACATGAAACGCTTTTACCGTTGGTCCTATTAAATAAAAGGTCCTATAAAATAACATTTTAGGACACTTTTGTGCGTACTAAAAACCCATTTTTGTTGTAGTGTCTAGATATAGGGGGAAGAGGGTGATGATATGTAACGGTCATCACATAATTACTGCCGACAAAGTAGCCATTGTTATAATGACAAGAGATCCTATAAGCCATCAGATAAGATATTTTGATAAAAAAAATACATTTACCTTGAAAGATATTAACGGTAACATATTTTTTGGGACAATTGTTAGTGGTGAAAATCCTCAGGATGATTTCACCTCACATCCCTGGTGTAGCATCCTTAGGATGCTGAAGGACTCAACTGACTTCAGGATGTAACAATATTTCAGCATGTGCACATCATGAGAATGGACTAACGAACTACCTCTTTTATATGTGATTTCAGGTACAACTAAGTTATAATATGGATACATAAATACTCTCCAAAGTCTATATCATAACACTCAGTCAAAGAACTCAAGGATCAAATAGTAACTCATGCAAGCCAAAGTCCAAGATCGAAGAGGAAGTCAAAGTTGTAACCGATACACATCAAATGTCAGCGAAAGATAAGGAAACAGCTGGTACAACATATACCTGAGATGAAGCTGCCACAACGGTCATCTGAAGTCTTCAAAGATCTTAACTAAGTCATCGGATCTTACGGGATTCTTTATTTATTCACATGTACTATATAAATGAAAATGATGGACGAGTATAGGACACATTGCTTTCACTAGAGCTATACACTCACACTTAGCAACTTAGAACACTCGTCCACTCATTCATCCAAAGTTGTAATTCTTTTTACCATATTAATATTAACAAACAAGGCAGGGGCCTAGTCTGCTCCCGAGGTTTTATGCCGGCGATCTACAATTGATCAAGGCATTCCTCGTAGATCGAGTGTTGTTCTTTGTGTTTTGCCACTTTATTTACTTATTACTTGAATCTGCCAACAGTTCCATCCCGAGGATATAACTCCATCCTGAATCATACCTTTGCCATCCCTAGCATATTTGTCATTTATTTATTTCTTTTGCATCCTGATTTACCATTTTCAGAATATAACTAGTTTAAACACTTGATTCATACTTGTAGCACTCTACCTCACAATTTCTAATTTGGAATACAAAATTATTTTTACTTAGTAATTTTTGACCAAAACACTCCTTTTGAACCGTTGTGTTTGTTGTTTTTACTCTAAACATTTTTATACGATGGTTTTGAAATTGAACACTTATCTTTATGTTTGACAAACTTGCTTGTTTAATGGAAGTTCCTATTTTATTTTAATTATTGCTCGTGTGACCTTTGTGCTTGGAAATTATTCGAAGTCGCACCTCGCATATTCGCCTAAGTGGGGTGTGACAGATTGGTATCAAAGCCAGGTTATAGAGAACTGCGATTCTTTTGAGTCAAACTATAATCTAAACAAAAATTGATTTCGGAATGTTTTTCCAAAGAAAGAAACACAACACTTATCCCTACGCGCTACGCAAGTTCCATGCCCGTTACATATTTCACACGTTAGTAGATATACTAAGTACACCACAAGATTACTCACACGCACGTGTGTTCATTGATTTCTAGGATCATGGCACAACCACTACGACCCTATCATCATCTCGGATTCCGAGAGGAGATGGTACTAGACAACCCTCCAGCCGGTGACATTTAGCAGGGTTATGAGCCCGATTCTAGCGACTCGGATGTTGAGGATGCCGTGCCTGCTGGCGAGGCACAGGAGGAGGATGCACCCTCACCGCATACAGAGCCACGGGTGCCATCTTTTCGACTGTATCGCCTGTGTCCGGGTGGGTTACGCATGATGTACACCCCTCAGAAGCGTGTGCTCCCTCCACCGGCTCCTATTGCTCCAGCTGAGGTTCCTACCCAGGATGACCCTGAGCCTCCAGCACTAGCCGATCCCCAGCCCCCAACTCCAGAGGACCAAGAGCCACCCAGAAGGAAGCTACTTCGGAGATCTTAGGCTCGCAAGAGGACTTACTTGCCGACTATGGATGGATTCTTAGCCTACTCTGATGAGGACACCGACGGCGAGGCTCCCTCTACCTTTGAGACTAGCGGCTCCATCCCAGCCTCCCTCTAACACTCCATTACCCAATGGCTTTGAGCCAGCTCATGTGCACCACATCCTCTACTCTATGCGGGACGTGGTTAGGCGTCACGACACGGAGATAGGGGTGTTGCGTGGGAGGGTCCAGGGGATAGAGGACGACCTGTATCTGATCGGTAGTACCAGGGATCCTATCCTCTATCGACTGGCAAAGTTGGTTACCCGTGTTTACAAGGCGGATCAGGACGCGCTGTAGCTGAGGAGCGTGTTGTCGAGCTAAAGGCTAGAGGTTCACGACCTTGAGGCCAGGATGACTGCCGCTGTTGCAGCGTTGTCTGCTGCTTTCCCACCCCCGTCCCCATAGGATATCTGATGTTGTACTATTTGGTAGTAGTTTAGAAAACTTGCATGGCAGTGTGCCATTTTATTTTGTATGCAGAAACAAAATTATCTCAAGTCTGTTAAACTTGCTATGAAAAGTCCGATATTTTGATTCCTATTTTGTTCTTGAATTCGTGTCGTCCTCTGGGATCTGGTGTGTCGTTTGTGTTATTTGTATAGTTGTTTGATTGGTGCATATGTTGACAATATTATACAGTGATATGTGTCTCATTCTTTTAATCTTATGTATTAGAAAACATTCCTCCCAAAAGAACTACTCGATCGACTTCTGAGAAAAGCTTTTCCGACCACCTCAGCGGACCTAGCCAGGGTAATTGAATAGGCTATCGTGCAACATGAAGTGAACCCGCGCCGATTCCAGTGGCAGTTCGGGCGCAGCTGGCCGACGCAGAAACCTAGGAACCTGAGACTAGTAAAGATTTTGCCTATTCCTTCCTTGTCTTGATCGTATCTTATGCCGATCCTTTCGTTGCCAATCCGATCTTTCTGACGCTTGCAGAAGTAGAGAATGTAATGACCCTGGCGTCGGTGTCGGGTCATCGGGTCGGGATTCAAAGCTACGCAGCGGATTCGGATCATAACAGTCTTTACTCTTCCAGGACCCACGTCATCGTATCTGTTGGGTTACCTGAACACATGCCAAAAATAGTTTCTGTCAACATAAAGTTGGTGAGGGTCGTGTATTTTATAAATAAAATGGCCAGTTCTGTATTTATATTTCTTTAATAACAATCTTTTAATAAAACATGCTTACATTCTATAGGGGAAAGTATATACTATTATGTTCTATTAAATCAATTCGATTATACATCAATTCTGTTATATCGATTATATTCTATTAGTTGCCATTCCTATCGATGGTACTATTCTGTTTGTAGTAAATATAATTATTCTTACCCTCTACTTGGGTAAGACTGGTTCTTGTCCTCTACGTGGCAAGAAGAAAATGGCAGATACCCGGCCAGTACTGTCCTCGTCCGTTTCTATGTCCCATTTTTATATTTCTTTTATTAATAATCTTTCTATTGTGTAAAGCATTTATATATTTTCTAGTAAATGACATGTATTTCCCCCGAAAACACTTAATAAAACA
>JAUTDX010005773.1:0-41400 GCA_030844895.1 Ambrosia x helenae
GCAGGAAGTGTAAAATTCGGAGATGGATCATGTGTCAACATCAAAGGTAAAGGCTCAGTATTATTGGAATGCAACAACGGAGAACAAAGACTAGTTACGGAAGTCTACTACATTCCAACACTCCAAAGCAACATCTTAAGCCTCGGGCAAGTTACAGAATCAGGATGTAAAGTAATTATGGAGAATGAGTATTTATGGATTTATGATGCCTACAACAACCTATTGATGAAAGTCCCAAGAGCTAAGAATAGACTCTACAAAGGTACGGCTCAGAATAACAAGTCCTATTTGTTTACAAGCCAAATAGATTTACCTGCATGGTTATGGCATGCACGTATGGGACACGTGAATTTCGATTCACTACGACAATTAAGCATTAAGAAAATGGCACATGGAATACCAAACATCAAGCACCCATCTCAAGTATGTGATGCATGTATTACGGAAAACAAAGCAGACTTCCGTTCCCCTCTCAAGCAAGTTTTAGAGCAACGAGACCTCTAGAACTCGTACATGCAGATTTATGTGGACCGATTACACCCACATCATTAGCAGGCAACAAACTATTTCTTCCTTATAGTTGACGATTATTCAAGATATATGTGGATCTACATGCTTAAGTCAAAAGATCAAGTTTATGAGAATTTCAAGAAATTCCTAAGTGAAGCTCAGACAGAGACCAGTCAAAAGCTCAAAAGATTAAGAACGGATCGTGGAGGAGAATTTACTTCTAAAGTACTTACCACGTATTGTGAGGACAGAGGAATCCTCAGACAGCTTACAGCGCCTTACACACCTCAGCAGAATGGTGTAGTAGAAAGGAAAAATCGTTCAGTAATGAGTATGACAAGAAGCATGTTAAAGGCAATGAACGTACCACAAAACTTATGGGCAGAAGCAACAAGACAGGCGATTTACATACAAAATCGGTTACCTACAAAAGCACTACAGGGAATGACACCCTACGAAGCAGTTAATGGAAAGGCACCCAATATCAAGCACATTAGAGTATTTGGATGCACAGCATATGCAAAGGTAACAACGCCCTACTAAAGAAGTTAGAAGATAGAAGTAAGAAAATGGTAAATCTAGGAAAACGAAAATGGTTCCAAAGCCTATAGATTATACGATCCCATAGAAGGAAAAATACATATCAGTAGAGATGTCCAATTCATAGAAAATGAACCATGGGATTGGGACAACTACTTGAAAGAAGGAAGTGAAACGAACCATCTTGGACAAGATTTGAGATACATGGAGATTCAGAAAGCGAAGCTGTACAAGAAGAGATAATGACGAGGACAATGAAGATCAAGAAAGTGATAATGAATTCTTCAGCAGTCCAATCACAGCTACAAGAACTCCAATAACGGTTCAAGAGACACCGACAAGTGATCCAGCAGTTGAGACGAGTACTCAGGAGATAGAAGACTCACCAGGCTCCTTACACAGACCAGTTCAAGCCCTTAGATCACTTAATGACATCTACGCAGCCACAGAACCTCTTAGACCAGAAGAATTTGAACATCTTTATCTAGCATATGATGAAGAACCTGCAAACTACAAAGAAGCAGCAGATTACCCACAGTGGATAGAAGCAATGGAAAGCGAGATAGACTCTATCGAAAAGAATAACACTTGGACACTGACTAAGCTTCCATCAGGTCAGAAACCAATAGGTCTAAAATGGGTATTTAAGGTCAGAGAGACGCAAGTGGACAGGTCACCAAGCATAAGGCCAGATTAGTAGCAAAAGGGTATGTACAACAAGAAGGTATAGACTACAACGAAGTATTTGCACCGTTGCAAGAATGGAAAACAATCAGGCTACACTAGCATTGGCAGCTCAGAAAGGATGGGAAGTACATCATTTGGATGTCAAATCAGCATTCCTACACGGTGAATTAAAGGAATGTCTGCGTATCACAACCAGATGGATTCATAAAGAAAGGTAAAGAGAACCTAGTCTACAAGCTAAAGAAAGCTCTATATGGTTTGAAGCAAGCACCAAGAGCATGGAACATAAGGCTGAACAACATCCTAAAAGAAATAGGATTTATTCGATATCCACAAGAACAAGCAGTGTACAAGAGAACTTCAAGACAGTCAACAATCATTATAGGAGTATATGTCGATGACATCATAGTGACAGGAAGTTCAGTGAAGGACATATCAAGCTTCAAGAAGAAATGCAAGGCAAGTTTGAAATGAGTGATTTTAGGACCACTCACATACTATCTAGGGATAGAAGTACGCCAAGCACAAGGAAGAATACAATTGAAGCAATCAGCCTACGCAAAGAAAGTTATCAAGGAAGCTAGACTAGAAGACTGCAATCCAACAAAGACTGCAATGGAACCAGGTCTGAAGCTCACCAGAGAAGATGAGAGTGAACCAGTAAATGAGACAGAATACAGAAAGCTAATTGGAAGCTTAAGGTACCTCACACATACCAGACCAGATATTACTTATGCAGTTGGATACGTGAGCAGATTCATGGAGAAACCAAAGACGACTCACATGAAGGCAGTTAAACATTTGATAAGATATATCAAAGGCACATTGAATTATGGAATTCAATACAGCAAAGGCAAAGAAGCAGAAATCATTGGTTACAGCGACAGCAGTTTCGGAGACCAAGAAGATGGAAAAGGAACAACAGGAACGATATTCTACTACAGAGATTCACCTATCACATGGACAAGTCAGAAGCAAAGCACAGTAGCTTTATCATCATGTGAATCAGAGTTTATGGCAGCAACATCAGCAGCATGTCAAGCAATATGGCTACAAGGAGTACTAAGCGAACTCACAGTGAAAGACCAAAGAAGATAACTCTACAAGTAGATAACAAGTCAGCGATACAACTCATGAAGAATCCTGTGTTTCATGGAAGATCCAAGCATATCAACAAGGTATCACTTTATCAGAGAATGCATAGAGAACGAGCATATACAAGTTGATCATATCAGGAGAGATGCAGAAAGCCGACATCCTCACCAAGGCACTACCAAGGATAAAGTTCATAGAGATGCGACGTCTCATAGGAGTTGAAGACCTTGGGGAAATCAAGAATTAGGGGGAGAATGTTAGAAATATAATTCCCTGATTTCCAATATCATAAGTATAGTGTCGCATATATGTATATATTAGTTATCCTAAGTCTAATATTAGTTATGTCGGTTATATCTAACCGGTGTGTTTGGTTAGAGTCAAGGGTCACACCCTTTCACAATGTATAAATACCAAACACATGTGTACATTTGTAATTGTATTGTTTTCTTTCATATTATCAAAACTCTCTCAAATCCTTTCTCCCTCATACGATCCTGTGCCCTCACAGTATAAACCTTATTTGGTTGTACATAGATGCATGCTTCGGCCTTTGAAAACGCATCAGAGCACCTCACACTTTCTTAAACCAAGGCTGGACCCAAAATCTTTTTACTAGCGTTGAATCGTTGATTTTGAAAAAAAAAAAATTTCAAGAGTCACTCGAATGTGAGAGATAAATAACATATGAAAAACAGGTAAAAAAAAGGTTTAATACTTTTAATGACAAGAGAAAAAAAATGTATCTTATATAAAAGTTCACATAAAATAAAGTGCATTTTCATGCAGTTTGCCATAGTAATAGACATAATCAGGCATCAACCATGTAAGCCTTGAGATCAGTAAAAGTCACCTGGTTTGCCAATTTTAATACTCTGTTCGTCTAAATACTCGACGATTGCTTTCTTCTGCCAGCCCTTGAAACTCCTGTCAATTTGACAAACACTTACTATTTAATTTTAATTTGATTCCTACAGTAGTTGGTTTCTGATGAACGATAAGATGAGACGTTTACTTGTGATCGATATGAGCAATAACTTCCCCACCGGGAAAACCTTCGACTGTAGCATCATATGCAGCTTTTATAGCATGTTTCCAAGTCCCACCAATATTTTTTGAGTTTTTTTCGCCTTTTGATTCGACAGGATCTTCCATTGGCAATGAATATCCAGACAACAAGTGACCGACGCACACACCACCCTTCCTAAAAGACGTATAAACATTTAACAGAGTAATATTAAATGGAATTCATGTTATATGCTAAAAGTTAACTAGCAGGTACAAGTAACTTACAGGACTATGTCCATGTGGCGAGGTACATAATGGCCGCCTCCTATACCAAGAAGGATCTTCTTATTACTGGACATGCTGGGACATAAAAAGGGAAACATTTTGTTAGGTATGTAAACGTTCACAACTCCCAAACTAGAGTATAAATTTTGAATAGTTACAGACTAACAGTAAAGACTTATTGTAAAGATCCAATATCGACATATAATTACTAAGAGGGTGTTTGGGATTGATTTTTCAAAACAGCTTCTGCGTTTTGGAAAAGCAGGGGTGAGCTGCTTTTAGATTATTGTGTTTTGGTAGCCTAAAAATTCAATTCAAAACTCAACCCCAAACACTAAAAACTGATTATTTGCATTTTCAAAACGTAATAATCTAAAAATCCATTTCAAAACGCAACCCCAAACACCCCCTAAGTTTTTTTAAGAAAATTACAAGATTTTGATAGTACCTGTTCCAGTTTCCTACAGCTTCACCTCCTCCAATTCCAAGTCCTTCCCAGACTAACTTAAAAAATTAAGACGTTTCAGAGAAAATTTGATAATGAGAAGTAGGGTTTGACTCTTTTATGACACGGGTTTGACTCAGGTTTAATGGATTAATAATAACATTTAACTCTTATTGTTATGAACTTATGATAATCATTGTAAGTTATCATTAACAATTACCATTATAAAGAATAATGAAAGAATTTTTATATTTCCAAAATTTGTGGCAATGCAAGTCAGAAAGGGGTGACAGCGCAGCTTGTTGCCCGTCTACCTTCTATTTTGATTTAACTTGGCAAGTTTTTGATAAATATATAGTGCAAGGCAAAAAATAAAAAAAATAAAAAAATTAAAAATGCAAGTATGGAATTATTGATAACATTCAAGTCTTAAGGGATGTACTGTACTTGGGCGATGACTTGAGCAGCATCTTGTCTCTGCCAATATTCACTTGTGCTACCTAAATAAATCAAACCAACAAAAGTTAATTGTATCCATTGGCCCTCGGTCATCGTACACATGACAGATGTTAATTAAGGCTCGTCATGAATTCATGACTATATACATCTAACTAATAGAAAGTTATAAATAAAACATTAAGGGTGCAAAAAAATCACGATGGCTTAACCAGGAAAAAAATAAAGAAAATGATGATATGACAACGATACAACATGAATAAGAAACTTAAGATCTCTACCTATCTCTAAAAACATTGTTGGCTTGCTTGTAACTGGACCATGATGAGTAGCCTCCAAAGTAATCTACAACAGATGAGTTACACAATGGTTAGTACTGGGTAGGTGTGGTTTCCTAATCTTCTAAAAGAAAGAAAAAGAAAAGGTATACCAGACTTAAAAGTATCCGGATTACAATCATCTTAAGATAAAGCAGGCAAAAAATGCTTTCGATTTTAATACCATGTCGCTGCCACCAGAAAACTCACAGGCTTGGTTTTAAAAAGCGTGAAGCACACAAAAGTGACGAGGTCTAAAACCGAGGCGCAAAGCGCAAAAGCGATGGGCTTTTCGTATGCGAGGCGCAAGATGATTAAATATTTTTTTTTATATATGCTATAGGTTTTTAGCATTATTTATTCAAAATATAGATACAAATAAGGTATATATATGATTTAACTTAAATGTACAACCTTTTAGCTACATGTATAACAATTTTAAGCACAAAAACATCATGTGTACGAAAAGCGCGCGCCTCGGGGGCTTTTTTCTTGCGCTTTTCGTGCGCTTTTTGCGCTTTTCGTACACTGCTCGCCTAGTGTTATATAAGGCGCACGGGTTTGCACCTAGATGCGCTTAAGCGCGCCTCGAGCGCGCTTTTAAAACCAAGCTCACAGGCCCAGCAATACCCTGCTTGCCGATGGGAGTCATGGGACCAGGTAAAACGCAGTTTGCGTTAAGCAGCTGATCTTCAAGTGGAAGTTGGATTTGAACCTAAGATCTCTGCTAGAGAAATTCACGCTTGTCATCGCGCCACCCCCTCAAAGGTCAAAAATGTTATTAGTGATTTAACCTAAGTTTTTACTAACTTAGTTGTGCTTTATGGTGTTGCTAATCCCTCTTTTTTTCTAATTTGTAGCCTATTAGTGTTTGCTTATTTTTTTTCTTACTAAATCCCCCTTTTAATATGTTAAGTTTTGGACTTCACCCATTTTCCTAAACTATCTCTAAAAAACAAAAATAGATTTCCTTTGGCTCAAGAGACAATCCACTCTTTAGATCATAATTTTGTTAGTCATAATATGTGTCTACAGACTAATAAACACATCCAAAAGATTATGGTAACTTTAATAAGGTCTTCTTAAACTTAAAAACATAATCACGTCTAAAACTGCAACTAATGTCATATATTTTACAAGTGTCTTAGTATTTACTGCTACATCCTTCTTAACGCAGCTAAGAATAACTAAACAAAATCCACTAGACCTTGATGCAGGAACATCCCTTGTCACCTTTTTCAAGTTAATTTTGCTAATTTATTCGGTATTGTTCATGAAAATAACAATATTTGTTTGTTTTCACGGCCTTCAGGTTATGACCCATTGTAACCTACTAACCTCGTACTAAAATATACCTAGTCAAACCTCACAAGCTTGTTACCTCAAATATAGTTGTCTAGTAGATGACATAATGACTGTGACATTTGCCCTAGACAATTAAAATTCAGTAAAAACATGAAAGTAATAACATATATTGATCAATAATGTCAAAAAAAATTCTTTTAGAGTACCTCGAATTCAGGAAGCAAATTGTGAGATTGTGCAAGTTTATTTAAAAGTATCAACCACGGTGTCATCCTAGGACTAGGAACCGCTGCCCATCCAGGCTTCCCTCCTTGTGGTGGGACATCTCCTTCTTTTAGATGTGGAACACCTAATCAAACATATTAAACAATCGTGATTAACCAAAGGTATTACACTAAATATTATTCTTATACAGTTATACTACACTTTACAACCTAAAGTTAGATCTCTTGAAAATACAAAATATGTTTAGAAAAAAATCCGCTTTGTCACAAAGGAATCATAACAGACCAATAAACTAAAAGATCTACACAGAACATAGTAACGCAAAGAGGAGGAAAGCACTATGACTGCTCGACTTTCGAAACAAATTTGCGTGTAGGCGGTGCTATTTGTCACACCGTTGACACTATCTAGCTAACTGAATTTGCTTGGGCTCAGTCTAGACTGCCAGCCAAGATGAAGATGGATTGAAGGAATTATCACGGAGCTTAATATTGTTTTTACATTAAATGGCTTGAACATGATATACGACTACTAAGGGTGTGCTTACTGCTTACCATTGCGTTTTGAGACTTGAAAGTGATTACGTATATATGTGATATGAAATGATTAAAATCTGATAGTAAGCTGTAATAAACCAAATAATCATGTTGGACTTTAAATGGATCGAGCACGCAACAAACAACCGATTTTGTAACTAACTCTCGTCATGACTCTTTCTATCTCTTTATTAAGGATCAAAAACCACACAAGTTACTAAAACAAACTTGCTCCTTATTCCTTAAGCTACCTAACCTAATATAAAACTTCTAACAATATCATCAAGGGTCAATGCTCTAGTGGTATCCGAATGACTTTCTCTAGGGAAAGTCACCTATTGGAGTCTCGCTCGTGACAAAATGTCACGCACGAGCCTAGGGTTTTACCACAGTGGGCCTTCGAGTGGACAGGTCATCAGTGTTGTCTGCGATCACAACTAATCCTAAACCAATCATCTAAACCCTAAACGCTAAACACTAAATCCAACGGCAACCCATAATTCAAAACAAATAGTCAAACACCATACAATCATACAACAAATGAACTAAAAACCAATACCAATGGGATGAACGGTGAGAGCGGGCCGATTAGTAACGGCGGTATGTTTACTAAGAAAGATAATCTCATCAACAACCTCTCCAGTAGCCTCTTCCCACCTATCATCCAAACAATCCTCCTCAACTATCCCTTGATCATGCTCCAATAACCTCACATCTCCATTCACCTTGCTCCTGATCCCCTGTACCCACATATTTATTCAACAACAAGACACAAAATCTTTAAACAAATTTGGGTTTTTTAACAGAAATGGAGACATGGGTTTGGATGTGTGACCTGAAAGGAAGCACCTTGAGCCCAGGTTCCCATGGTTAAGAGGGCTGTTGCTGGACCGAATGATGCTGGATCGATGGTGGTTGATACCACTAGCGTCACCATTTTTTTTTGTGATTCGAATGAGTGATTTGTGTGTTTGAGGAAGGTGACAATAGGACTATGTTTAAGGGTTGATTGGTTTTGTTGTTGGGAGTTTATGAAAGAAACTATTGGCGGGGTGTTCTTGGTTTTGGTTTTTTATTATGTCGGTGGGAATTTTACAAACTCATTTTAGAAATCTTGGTCGACCCTGACTTGACTTGGCTCGTTCGTCTCGTAAGAGTGTGGGGAGTGGGACGGGGGTTTAGCGTGGCCGCGTGGGTCGCTAACCTAACTACTCAGGCACCTACACCAGTCTCCAATTTAATACACTGGGTGTTGCCTCTTTGGCACGGCCTTCTCTATCAGCGTGAGGCTCCTTGGATGATGAGATGAGGCTCACTTATTTGCTGAACTTTTTAAAAATGAATTGACCATCCTTAGTGGTTATTATTTTGAAACCAAGCCTCAAAGCTAAGCTCCTCCTACTCCCCACCATTTTGAAGGCTTGAGTTTTGGACCCCACGCTAAAGGGGCAACACCCCACTCACTCAAGGTAGGTGGTGGTGTTTGGGGCTTGGGTTGGCACCTCACGCCAAAACCCACACCCCACTCCCTTTAGTGTTATTCTAAACAACTCTGATGCGTGTGAACTAATTGCAATCTTGATTAGCATTTTGATATCTGCTTAGATACAAGTCAAGCTTAAACGAACTTGAACATATGTTGAAGCACATTTAATATATGTGCTCAAGCCCAAGTATCACATATTAATTGAGATTGACTAGGGTCGTAAATGATCTTAGATCAAATATAAATTACTTGATAAAATAACATTTTTTTAAAGGCTAATTTCTTTTTAATCATGTGGTATTTGGGACTTTAACCCAAGACCTCTCACAACCTAAGTGTTTTAAAGGCTTTGCCTTTGCCAATGGACCACCACCTCATTTTGATTTTGATACGGTCCGGGAAGGAATGGGTCACTTCGTGATTCAAGAGGGGTTGCCATTTGACCACTTCAACAACCCAAAATTGATGTGTCTTATCCAAAAAACTCTACAAGTGCGTTATAATCATCTAAGTCACGCTATCCTTCGACGTGATTGTATGAAAAGAATTCAATACCCGGTTTTTTTTCAATTCCCGGAGTACCCGGAACCGGATATTAAAAAAACTGGAACCAGGTATACCAGGTATGGATTTTTATGCTGGGAACCGGAACCGATTATTTCAATACACGGTCAAATTGATACCCGACCCTACCCAAAATCGGTTCCATACCTGGAACCGGGTATTGAAAAAACCCGGTTTGTGCACCTCTAGTCTTAGAAGTTCGAAAATAATATTATACTGAGAATAATATTATTATGAATGTACAATTGAAATGTTGTGTGAAAATAATATTATTCCATATCATACATAGCTTGTATTGGGATTGTATTTATGAACGGCCAGATGTTGCATCACTGGGTGTCCTTACACAAACACATCCTCCATCAAATAATGGCTCCTAAACCTCAACGCATCCGTCAACGTAAGTAACTCCTCCTTAAACCCTAATTTATGTTCTAATTCACATAATCACATTATTAACGTTTATAATAATATTATTATTATTATTATTATTATTTTCCATTGCAGTTGCAGAATCAACAATTCAAAGCACAAGTAAAAAACCTAGGTCAATTTCAACTGAAGCAGCAGCAGCTACAGTACCTTCTTCTTCAATGAAGGATTCCTTCACCAAATACACTGAATACCTTAATCACCTTGTAAGCATTCTCCCTAAATTAGTTGTTTCTTAGATTGTAAATTTTATATGCATAGAGTTTGATAGATTTGTTAGCTTGTAAACATGGTTAATTATGTAACTTGAAACATAGGTTTAGTTTAGTTTACTGCATTCTCTCTTTACATGACTGGATGATGACTCTTGTGGTATGACGGATTTTGTGGGGTAGAAGTAGAACCATGCTTGTCACCTTATCGAGTTAGGCTATTGGTTGTCGATATAGTTGTCGGTAGTAAATAGCTACAATCATAGTTTAGTTGTCAATAGCGGCTATAACGCTCGCTTTAGCGTGCTATGTAGCGATGCGGTTACAAGGCACTATATGGTGTTTGGTGGCGAATAGCTATTATTATTATTATTATTATTATTATTATTATTTTAATTTACATAAATAGCGATGCCCATTGGTTTTTTTTTTCACGACGGCAAAAAGAAGCGTTTTTTGCTTATCCGCAGGGCGTTATGTGGTGCTTCACATATTCGCCTCGTTTCCCACTCTTCTTCGGTTCCTCCTCTCGTCTTCCTAATCTCCACTGCTTGATACCTCAGGTATTAACCATGTATTACACTTTGATACCAATATTCTATACAAATATAATATATGGCTAATATCTGGTTTGGTCTTCCTCAGCCACGCATCTTCTTCAATTCCATGAACTCTGTATTTTCCTCATCTCCATTGGCCGATAACATGTACTTTTCTGTTTCTTTATGATTTATGAATTCTGTTAAACAATATGGGCATTAGATTGGATGTTGATTACTTGATTTGTTGTTGACTTAAAAGACTTTCGTAGAAGGAACCAAAAGCTTAGTGAGATGCAATTTCTATTACTTTGTTTCAACATGCGAGATTACAAGGCACAATTATTGCCTTTCTTGGGAATCCCTGGATGTGGTGAGATGTACCAAAGTTCCCACTCAAGTGAAAAATTATTCAAATAACAATTTGAAAAGAAGAAATGTGCTTGAGAAGTGATGAATAACATACCACATTTTGACATTGTGGTCAATTTGGAAGATGATGAAATCCCTAGTATTAGTTCAATCAAAGGGAGAGAGGCCCATTTCATCCGCTGGTTCAACGACTAATGCTTTTAATAAAAAAAGCCAAAGGCCTGTTTGATGCAATGTTCAAGCCATCAGGCATATCCCGGAAGAAAAGCAGGAACTTTGTCGGAAGTGTCGAATACAACACGCCTTTTTCCTTTTGATTGAACTTCACTGCTATTAATACGGATTTCATCTTTTTCTAAATCGACCACATCGTCAAAACGTGGTACGCTATTCATCACTTCCTGTACACATTTCTTTTTCTCAGATTGTTCTTTGAATAAATTTTTCACTTCAATGGGAACTTTGGTATATTCGGAGAATCCCAAGCTATGGATGTTTAGAATAATCGACTTATCAGCTATGGATGTAATTTAGGATTATTGGTGTAAAGGAGTAACGTTAGCCGTTAAAAATGTTATGGATTTAATTTATATTTTGGCCCAAATTTAGAAGTTATATATTGTATATTAAAAATATGTAATAATTTGAATTCAAATTCAGAATCGAATTCAAACCTTGATTGCCGAATTTCGAATTTTTCGAATCCCAAATGAATCGGAACATCCCTAGTGAGGACGCGAAGACATGTGCCTACTTTTTTCAATCGTGAAACAAAAACCCTAATGGGCATTGCTATTTATATTTATAAAAAAATTTCGTAACCTCTCTATTTGTCACCAATGGGTGCATCGCTACGTACCGCTATAGCTGCTATTGACAACTATGGTTGTGGAACTGGCATAATAGCTAGATTTTTACAAGAATGGCCAATGGTGAGCCCCATGTTTTTTTACTGGTGTCATTCGACGTTATTTAAATGTCACACATACAAATAACACATAACTATATAACACTTGAAGAAAATTTTTACCGGTGTCATGCATGTGGGTCTACCCCTGTGAAGGTTGGTTTTCAAACTTATTAGTGTTTTATTAGTCTTTTGAGTATGCTGGTGGTTTATTGATATGACTTCAAGTCTTAAAGATGAGCACCGGGCTTTGTTGTTAACACCCATGACCAGAATGTTGGTATTGCATAAAGGATGAAATTAACAAGCTTCACTTCCGATGGGCTATCCAAGCTCATTATATGTTTAAAAAGCATTGGTTAAGAGTATTAGAGCAGTGTTAAAAAGAATGGAGTCAACCATATGTTACTTAGAAGTTCAGTTATTTTTTTCTATGAATTTCACTTCCATTTACTTTGAATAATCAAGGATAATTACTAAATTATAGAATTATACATTTATATTAAATCTGTTATTTGCCAATTGGATAATGTTTACCATTGAAACATGCTTCATTACACCCATGACTCAACAACTAGGTGTATAGTTTTGTGCTTATTAAATGCTAATCAATGCTTACTACAGAACGACAAGAGGGAACGAGTGGTGAAAGCAAGTCGTGATATCACCATTAATAGCAAAAAAGTGATATTTCAGGTGCACAGGTGAATAGTCAACCTTATTACTCGAAGCATTCTTAGTTTGCATATACTATGTCTATGTATGTCTGAGTGTGTAATTCGTCTTATTTTATTCCCATTCGAACAGAATCAGCAAAAATAACAAAGATGAGGTGTTGGAAAAAGCAGAAAAAGATCTTTCGACTGTTAAAGATCAGCATATAGCCCGGCTAGTCAATGAATTACAAGGAACTGATTTCTGGAAGCTAAGACGTGCATATTCTCCCGGGGTTGCATCTTTTTTCAATCTTAACCTAAGTGTCATAAATTTAACTTTAATTTATTATTTATTCATCATCATCATCAACATACTCAGTTAATCCCACCTATAGCAAAGCTAAGGTAGGGTCTGAGGAGGGTAAGATGTAGACAGCCTTACCTCTACCCTAAGAATAGAGAGGCTGCTTCCAGTGAGACCCCCGGCTCGATGTGGTTTGGTATCAAGCCTTAGACATAAGGCACAGAACACTTAGCAATCGGGACAAACCCGATCAGTGCATGTACCCCTTTGTCTTTTGGCTATCAACGCCACCACATGATGCATGACTAACCATCCATCATATTTAACGTTATTTTCGCGAAATTAGTAAAATAACGTTAAAACTAGTGCAACTTTACTTTTGCCCCCCAAGGGCCACACATATATACATTATATGCGCACATCGTAAGTGGGGCGTTAATTTATTATTTATTGCATTATCTAATTTAATAAGAGGGCCTTTTATATGTTATGCAGATACAAGAATATGTTGAAGCTGCAACCTTATGTAAATTCTGCACTACCGGTACCCTGTTAAATCTTGATGAGATAAATGCAATGTTGTTACCATTGAGTGATCCCTCTCTCGAGCCTTTGCAAATTAACATCCTGGATTATATATTGGGGTAGATTCTGTTACCTTATATTATATTCAACTGGTAAAGCGATATCTGTAATATGTTGACGTTTTGGTTTAGCTTGCTGACTTAACCGGGGAATTGATGAGGTTGGCGATTGGGCGCATATCAGATGGTGAAGTTGAATATGCCGAAAAAATATGCAGATTTGTGCGTGAAATTTACAGAGAACTTACACTCGTGGCTCCAAAAATGGATGACAGTTCAGATATGAAAACGAAAATGGATGTGATGCTTCAGAGCGTAATGAAAATAGAAAATGGTATGTTTTTTTAACCATGAGAACCCATAAGGAAAACTCATAGGCCCAATTAAATATACAATTATGTTAGGGTAATTCTCATACTTAAGGAGCTTCTCAGAGTTTTTTTTTTTTTGCTTTTGCAGCTTGTTTCAGTGTTCATGTGAGAGGATCAGAATACATTCCGCTAATTGGATCGGACGATACAAGTTACACTGTATTGGGAGTGCCCAACTTTGAGTAATGAGCAACTTTTTTTCTCTTTTTGTTTTTGTAACTGGCCTTAACAAATATGCTTGATTCTTCGGCTGTAATCAATAGCAGGATGATGTATCATGTATATCTCCTTCCAGTAAAACATTTCATGTTTTGGCTTAGTTAAGTGTGGTGATCTGTAACCATATCGGTTCTGTTGTGATGGTTAAAATAGGTTTTTTAAAGTTTTGACTTGAAATGACAAAAATGCCCCTGATCTTAACTGACTTTTCTAACGTCGTTAAAAAATGGGCCAAAATGACACCAAAATGGAACCATAGAGGTTCAGTAATAAAAAAAATGTTTCCGTCTAAAGTGGCATTTTGGGCCAAAATGGCAGTTTACTCAAAAATCAACACATAAAATACAGAATTATAATGGTTTAGTGGATGTTCATTAACCCAACTTGGTTTAACGTAGGTCTATATATTCAATCGTTATGGAACAATTAAACCGACGGTCATACTAACCACAAGGAAATCGAAAAACAAAGACAAGGAAATCGAAAAACAAAGACACCAACAACACATGGACTTATCCCATTTAAAAAATTATGAAATTACCGAGTTAGAAGACAACATATGTTTATAGCTCAGCCACCAAGTAATTTCTATCCATGTGACAATAGACCCACACGGCAAATGATACATAAATACAAAATAAATGTTGATGTAGCCACCTTCTGGTCACTCCTTCCAACTTGCCAAGTTGAAAGACACATTTAAATCAAAATATGACACAGCAATTAATGGGTCAGTTAATAGCGCATTGCAGGTAATATATCCTATGGTAGGCAGGAAAAAAACACATTTCTATCTCATACAAGAGAAAACTAGCTAGGAAAATTATCAGAATTTGAATGGAGGGAATAGCTATACTTGTTCTTTTACTTGTTTGGCTCCACATTCAGAAAATCTATACGGCCGAAATAGGCATCATTTCAAATCTACAGTTCTTGACAGAAAAAGACACATTGGTCTCGCCGGGTGGAACCTTTGAACTTGGCTTTTTCGAGCCGGGTAGCTCTGGGAATAGATATGTTGGTATTTGGTATAAGAAAATATCTGTCCAAACAGTGGTTTGGGTTGCCAACCGAGAACGCCCACTCACTGTCGCATTATCAAGTGTGTTAAAGATTGTGCATCCAGGAAGTCTCGTCCTCATGAACAATACTACTAATGGTATACTGTGGTCATCCAACACATCATCAGAAAATGCAACTGCAATGCTTGAAGACACCGGTAATTTAGTAATGATAGATGGACACAACAAAAGAATACTCTGGCAGAGTTTTGATTATCTAACAGATACTTTTTTACCGGGCATGAAGTCCGGAAAGGACTTCTTGACAGGCAGAGAATGGCATCTATCATCATGGAAAAGCAGTGGAGATCCAGCTCCAGGTAACTTTACTGTAAGCGTAGACATAAATGGTTATCCTCAGATCATACTCAAAGACACAAATGATAGAATCCGATTCAGGGCTGGACCATGGAATGGTATAGGGTTTAGTGGGGCTTTAGCGTTTGACCAGAGATCAATCTTTACGTACAATATGGTTATTAACAAAACAACGATAGTTTTTACTTATAATGTTGTAAGCAGTTCTTATGTAATGAGGCTCACCTTGACTTCTTCTGGGGATCTACAATGTTTGGTGTGGCAAGAAGAAGCTAAAAGATGGCACATTGCCATTACATTACCAAGAGGAGACTGTGACTTTTACAATCAATGTGGTGCTTATGCAAGCTGCAGCACTACAAGCTCCCAATCGTGTTCATGCTTGGACGAGAAAAAATTTGTTCCTAGAAACCCAAAAGGATGGAATAAAGCAGATTCGTCAGGTGGCTGTGTGAGGCGAAAACGATTGGATTGCAACAATGGAACAGATGGCTTTATAAGGTATGCAAATGTAGCATGGCCGGACACACGTACTTCCTCGTATAACATGAGTATGACCCTAAAAGAATGCGCAGCAGTATGCCAAAAGGACTGCACTTGTACCGCTTATGCAAATACAAATATCACTGGAGAGGGAAGTGGCTGCTTGCTTTGGTTTGATGACCTCAAAGACATCAGAGTAATCACCGGTGGCCAGGATATTTTTGTAAGAATGGCTTCCTCTGAATTAGGTAACTGTTCCTTACTAAATAAAGTTAAACATGCATGTATGGAATTTAACACAAACACTAATATACACCGATTGATTTTCATTTATACGAACTTACAAAAATTTCGTGACTATTATGTATTTCTAAGTTGCCAATGTTGTCACTATGTTAATATCATGCACTTACTCAACCAGTTTTCGAGAACCGACGGACAAAGATCAAATTCATCTTGATAGCAATCTTTTTGGGAGTTGTTCTTATAGGCTTGAGCTCTACATTATTCTGGCATGCATTAAGAAAAAGAAGTCATGCACAACCACTGGGAGAAGGTAAGCAAATCTGTATGCTGGATAATTTGGAGTAATATGAATTCGTTAGACATATCTGTCAGTTTAAAGTCTGTCTTATTTCTAATGCATAGGGGAATCGCTGCATATTTATGGAAGCCAACAAGAAGTCATGGAGATACCGGTTTTTAGCTTCTCTACAGTAGCACAATCTACTGCTAGTTTTTCACCAGAAAATAAACTTGGAGAGGGTGGATTTGGACCTGTTTATAAGGTAAAAGTATAAATCAATTTACATGCCTTTTTGCCTAATTATATAGCATAATCCCGTCATATATAGTGGCATAAGATTAGAATTTTATTTCAAAGATCCAATAATTACTCATTGTGATTCATCAAAATAGCAAAACGACGAATCTTTGTATTATAATCATGTCACTTATAGGAAAGGATAAAATGAAAGTCGGACTTTGATGTTTAATTGCATCGTTTTTCACATGGCAAATGGCAACCTTCAGGGTGTGCTAGAAGGGAAAGACATTGCAGTTAAGCGTCTATCCACAACTTCCAAACAAGGAATTGATGAGTTCAAGAATGAAGTCATCTGCATTTCAAAACTTCAGCACCGAAATCTTGTTAAGCTCCTTGGATATAGCATAGAGGGAGACGAGAAATTGCTGATCTATGAATACATGCCAAACAGAAGTCTAGACCTCTTCTTATTTGGTCAGCATCATATAGAGGCCATTGATTTAGTATTGGTAACTACCTATCTAATGAAACTATAATTAACTAATTAAACCAATATCTTCTGCAGATAAAACACAAAGCACATTTCTTGATTGGACAAAACGATTCCACATCATCGAAGGAATTGCTCGAGGACTTCTTTATCTACATCAAGATTCACGACTAAGAATCATTCATAGAGATCTTAAAGCTAGCAACATTCTACTAGATCTAGACATGAACCCTAAGATAGCTGACTTTGGCTTAGCAAGAAGCTTTGGAGGAAATGAGACTCAAGCAAACACAGAGAGAGTTGTTGGCACATAGTAAGCTACAAAAAATCAACTGTATATTCATTATATTTTTCGTAAGTTCACTATATTACTTTTAGAAACATTTTGGTGATTTCAGTGGTTACATGTCTCCGGAGTATGCACTTGATGGTCTTTTCTCCACGAAGTCAGACGTGTTTAGCTTTGGTGTTCTGGTGCTGGAGATTGTAAGTGGCAGTAGAAATCGGGGATTCGTTCGTACTAATCACGACAATAACCTTATTGGACATGTAATTCGCGATCGACCACCAACTATTACTTTGATTTATAATTACAATTCTCTACTCTATAACCAAATAATTATTTCCATATTATATTCAGGCATGGAGAATGTATAATGAAGGTAGGTCACTGGAGCTTATTGATTCAACTTTAGATGAACCAAGCGATTTATCTGAAGTTTTAAGATCAATCGAAGTTGGTTTGTTATGCGTTCAAGAAAGTCCAGAAGACAGACCCGATATGTCATATGTGGTTCGTATGTTGGGAAGTGAGGGTGCATTGAAGAAACCTAAAAAACCAGCTTTTTTTACAGAAAGAAACTTACATGGTGCTGATTTCTCTTCAAGCACTTATCCAACAAGCTCAACCAATGATGTCACTGTCACAGATGTGGTTGCTCGATAAGAAGAGCATACATAACTTCACTATTAGGGTTGTGCTTATTTTTTCTTAGTACCATCAAATACAACGATACATGCCCATTCCTAACAAGCACATACTTAACTTTGTGGAGTATAAACTTAATTTGGTGGATAAACCCGAATTGGAAGAAGCGTGACCCAATCATTAAGGTATTAGAGTTGTATCATGAATTTAAAAAAAAAAGTCTTAATTCATGGAGTCGTGGTAGAGTGAGTTAGACCCTCCCGCTACTCCCACTATCCATTCTTCCTTTAATATACTTGTTTAAGTATAAATAGGAACAAGTTTTCATTGATAAAGTTGATTAGTAGAAAATGTACCTAGTAGTCTTTGTTTTCCACCATTGTAATATTCTCCACAAATTAGTAATATTCTCCTAAAACACTTGCTCCCTAAGCCTATGTATTACCGAATAATGTAACCCAAGCCGTGACATCCACTTAATACCCAACACACCAGTATGGGCGCATTATCATGGGCGTGAGCCCATTTTCCGTTGACCAAATAACAGGCGTGATCGAGGAATGGGAGCATTGACTTTGCCAACTTTTCACCACTCATGCATGCATACTTGTTTTTTTTAAAGCCACTATGTAGGATCGGGAATCTCGATGAACAAGATATGTATGCTCGTGACCGAATCAAAGGCGGAAACAACGAATCAGTTTGTTGTTAGTCGTGTAATGCTATAAAGATAATAAAACAAGCAAACACGAGATCACACGAAAATTGAGCAACAATTCGTCTATTTATAATCTGTCCTCCTTACGCCTAGAGGCTTCCATGCGTAAGGGCTCCTATGCCTGAACCTTTACAAATACTATAAATATCAGCGTTAACGTACAAGCATTGCTACCGAAACTCTATCTAATCACTATAGACGTCAAATTTGTTGAAATGTAATTAAAGTTCCCTTACGTACTGCAGCATGCATGCATGCATTAGATACACTAGTCTATTTGAATTAGTTTGAATAAGGGCCGTTGGCTGAGTTTGTTATGAGTCCTAGTCTTTAGGAGTGATCCACTTATTTAGCTAGTCATTTGTTTCCTTTGGTTATTTAAACCATTGAGTCTGTTATTTCCTTTTCATGCAACTCTCTTTAATCAGCAATAAAAGTGAACCTATGCCGACTATTTGAGTGTTTCATCTTTGTTATTTGTGAATTAATTGTGAGTGTATTATAGTTCTTATACCAACACGTGGTTTAAGAGCTTGTGTGAGAAGATCTACTCATGGATCCACCCGCTAATCAAACCAGTTCCAATCTTGCTACGGTTCCTTTGTTTAGAGGAGAAAGATATGAACATTGGTGTGTTCGTCTGAGGACTATTCTAAGATCAAAGGATCTATGGGATATAGTCAATCTGGGAGTCACTGATCATGGAGAAACCTTGTTGAAACAAGGAAAGAAATGAAGAAGGATGCTTAAGCCTTGGCTGTTATACAACAAGGTGTTCATGACACCTTGTTTTCAAGAATTGCAGCAGCAGATTCAGCCCAGCAGGCCTGGGACATTCTACGGATGGAATTCCAAGGTGATTCAAAGGTTCAGTCTGTGAAATTGCAAGGTTTGAGAGAGACATTTTGAAACTCATCATGAAAGATGGTGAGGGTGTTGGTGATTACTTCTCAAGAGTGATGGCAATTGTTAGCAAAAAAAGGTCTTTCGGAGAAGAAATACCTGATCGGAAGATAGTTGAGAAGATCCTGAGAAGTCTCACAGCAAAATTCGATTATGTTGTACACTCTACAGAGGTTGCCTATGATCTCAGCAACTTGTCTCCTGTTAAGTTAATGGGATCATTACAATCTTAGAAAGCTAGACTAAATTGTAGGAGTAATGGTGATTCCAAAATTGTAGAGAAGGAGAAATCCGATGAACAGGCATTGAAAGCCTAACAACCTAATAGAAGGTTGACTTATGATCAAGGTGCAAGAGGAAGAGGCCGTGGTACTACCAAAGTAAGAGGAAGAGGGAAGTTCAATGGGGATCGAAATAAAGGACCACAATGTTACCAATGTAACAAATTTGGTCATGTTAAAAGGGATTTTTGGTTCAATGAAGAGGGACATGCAAGAGTTGCAGCCAATAATGATGAAAAAGATCAAAACAATGAAGAAGCTCCTTATTTGTTCATGGCTCTTAGTGTTGGTGAGTCAGACAATCGCAGTCCATGGTTCATAAACTCCGGATGTTCAAACCATATGACAAGTGCCAAATCAAGTTTTGTGAACCCCAATGAAGATTTCAAGCTATATGTGAAGCTAGGTGATGTGCCATCAATTACACATATAAAACATGCATAAATAAGTCTCATAATAAGGCAAAATTTAGCTTAAATTAATGATTATAGCTACTTAATTGTTCATATTTATGTTTATCAGGAAATTGGAGCTTCAACCCGAAAATAGATGATTTTCGGGTAATAACAGCTAAAACCAGATATTCCTAAGAATACGAGACCTAAAGCATGTTCCATGTGTGTGTAAAGACCTTCTCGGGGCTTAAACGATGATAGAACTGACCTGGGATTGACCAAGCACGCCCATGCTCACTTGTACGGAAGTCCCGCATGCTAGAAGACAAACCAGCCAACCTGGGAGACAAGAAAAGCATGTTTGTCAACATACACGCCTGTGCCCTTCAAGTGGCACGCCCGTGCTCGACCAAAAGTACAGACAAGACAGATTATGCAGCAACAGGACGTACGTGGGGCAGGTGCACGGTCGTGCACCATCATTGGGCACGCCCGTGCAAGCCTTGATAGCTTTATAAATAGCAAGCTCAACTCAATCATTTGGTATTCCTTCTTGTGCCTTTTTTGGTCGACTTCCAAGCTTCTTCCAGAGATATTGGGGTCTTATGGGAGGCCTTAGGGCCATCCTAACATCCCACCAAGGTTAGGACTCATCCTACCTTGATTATCTTGGCTGAGAATGGAATCATAGGAGTAGTTACATGCAATAAAACATCGAGGGTCGTGAGGATCACATTAGATACATATGATCAATGAGGTGGAAGGCTTGTCTATGAGTTGGAAGCATCCATGTTCTTGTGTTGATTATCATTTATGGTTGTATCCATCTAGTATCCTCCGTACCTATTTCGATTTGTGGATTTTTATTATTAGTAGTAGTTTATTTTTAGTTATTCGGTGTGTTTATCTTCTTAACTAATTCTTGTTTGTTTATCTTTGTGACATGTTCAATTAGTGCCTAACTTGATAAACCTTTAAAATCAACCCTAACTTAAATAATAAAACTAACTATCATGGGGTTCGTACGGCTTCTGGTAGTCCCGAGCTAGATCCAAAGCAAGGAGACTGTTAGTGAGACAGATCCTTCGGGTTTCTGATATCCAAACCCGGCTTCAAGCAATGACTTTTGAAGTGGACCAGATCCGGGTGACAAGTTTCTGGTTCTTACTAGATGTGTGAGTGACTTTCTTGGCAAAAGGAGGATTCCCTACGGGTGCACCAATGATCTTAGGATTGCACACCTTTAGGATTATGTTCCACCGTTGTCAAGGACTTCATTCATCTCGGGAGGTTATAGGTTAGGTTTGTTAAGTCACATGATCACTGAACCAAACTTAAATTTATCTAATCAATAAATTATTAAGTTGTATTTATCTAATCAATAAATTATTAAGTTGTCACTATTAAAAGATAAATTAAACAAGAATATTTTATCCAGTTCTCGTTAGTACAACGTCGTTAACTTCTTAGAGGGTCCCCCATCACACAAGCTGATGGCATGTGAGATCCTTCAGTACGGAAAGCGAGAATTGAGAGATGTGGAAGGGATTCTCGGTCGGAATTAAGACTCTACATAGATTTAAGAAGATAAATTAGAGAACACGGTGCTTAAACGAGTGGCTTGGCGGTGGTTTGGGAAGTGCCTAAAAAGCAGGACTCAAACTTTCCAAAAAGTTGCACGGTGGTGTGAGTTAGGTAACACCACATTATCAATCAGGAGAAGACCGGCTTACGGGCCCGCAGTCTGAAGACACCTTTATGGGGAATCGTACACTTACCCTGTGCGTCACCCATAGAGTTGCCAGAGCGTCATCCCTTGTTCATTTCTTTTCTCATCCCCAACTCTGAAGGGACCGTTCACCCTTGTTCTCCTCACCGATAATTAAACTTAATACTGCTTTTATTAATAAAATTGACAACTTATACGGTGCGATGTGCATGTTTGCTATCCCTACTATTTTTATCTTTTTATTTTAAAACCAAACCCTTTAAAAAAACAATTTAGAACCCCTCCATCTTGTTTTCTTTTTTAAAACCCGATTAGTTAATGCGATGAAAGGTTGAGTATGGGAAAGTGTGTTCTCTGGAATACGATACTCGGTATTTACCCTAGAAATATATACTATACACGTCAGGTTCTCTGCCTATGTGTTGGTTTTAGTTTCTAAGTATTTATCGTTTACTTATAAATTTAAAACTTGTTTAAAGGTTTAGTAAAATTTAATCTTTTTCCTAAAACCAATGTTTTGAAATTAACATATCAAGTTTTTGGCACCAGAAAAAAAATGATATCTTTTCTAATTACTAAAACCAAACACATCACTAGGTAACAAAGGAAACCTTTCAGTTTAAGGTAAAGGTACCATTAAGATTAAATTGACTAATGGAAATTTTAAATACCTTGATGATGTTTATTATGCTCTATACCTAGAATATAATCTGATGAGTGGACTTAACATTTAAAACTAACGTCCATCCATTTCAAGGACTATCCGAGTAACAAATTGTCAAGCAACATGAAACACCAATATAATTTCCGAAAATTGGGGACTAAAAGTGTTATTTTGACAAACCACAGGAACTATCCATGCATTTTTCTCATTTTTTTTACAGTTAGCAATGGTCAAAAGTGGTCAACGGTCATATTTTATTTAAAAAAACTATATTGTAAATCATTTAATTTATAGCCTATATATTAACCAAAACTAACCATTACTTCCACTCCACATCAAACCAAAACTCGCCAAATCAAAACTAGAATTCTCAAAATTAAAACCACGAGGGGACGGTTCGAGCCCTAAAGTGGGTGTTTTTGTTCCCGACGTTTATACACCACAACTACAGGGGTGCAAACGAGCCGAGCCTGAGCTCGACCAGCTTGAGCTCGATTAACTTATAAGACCTCGAGCTCGGCTCGGATCAAGCTTTGTTTTTAAAGCTCGATGTTGATTCGTTAGTTGTTTCTCAAGCTCGAGCTCGGCTGGGCTCGGCTCATTTAGTGTTTATTAGTTAATATATTAAATTAATTATATAAATAAAAGGCTCGATGACTCGATAAGTCAAAAGCTCGGCTCAGCTCGTTTATTAAACAATTTAAATGTGGGGTAAATAGTAGAAAATATTAATAAACCTAATATTAAACAACTCATATGTGAGGCTCGAGCTTGGGCTCGATAAGTAAACGAACTTTGTTTTAGGCTCAAGCTCAGCTCGGGCTCGATAAGGCTCGGCTCGTTTCGAGCTTTTTATCAAACCGATCTCAAGTAGCTTGCGAGTTGCTCAGCTCATTTACACCCCTAACTATAACCATCCCACAATTTTATTTTATGACCAATATGTACATAATATTTATTTCCAACCTATGCTTTCACAACCATTGCTTCCACCATTCGATGCAATTTCTCTCAAGGCGTTTTGAATAATTTCGATGTATTTGGAATTAAAAAAAACAACAGCAGCCTGCCATGTGACATCTACCATTTATATACCTCCTTTTATTAATGTTTATTGGATGATTCTATTTTCTTGTGCCCAAAAGATATTTGGGCCTGCGTGTTGCACACTATTTACCACCAATGGGCTGGGCCTAAGGTAATTGGACTACAAAGATATGTTAATCACCGACATCCTTTATCTACCAACATTTTTTTAGGGAATCCGCTACCGATTTGAGTTGCTTTTGATTGGTTCTTTTAGTTCAGTTTTTTGATATTTTAGTTTTAGCTCTTTATGTTGTTGTAGTAGCTCTTTATTTTGATAAAGTTATGTTTTTCTACCAATATGGTAGCGTACCGAATCAATACCGACTAAAATTCTTCACGAGTCCTGCTGCAAATCATCTGGTTGTATTAAGACAACATCTTCTTCCTTAATTAGGACTTGGGCCGGCCCAATAAACACAAAGTGTTAGTTGTTTTTCTGGGTTTGTTTTATTTACTTTTGTAACGTTTCATAAATGTTGTGTTTTAAGTTTTACCTTTTGAGCGTTTGATTGTCCAAGTGATTATTTTGTAATGATTGTAAACATTATTTAAAATCTATCTAATCTCGTATCACTAATAACGACACACGGATAAATTTAACCTGATTAAATTAACTTGTAACCCGAAATAACAGTCGGGTTGTATTATGGAATGGCCAACTAAACATGGTAATATAACCAGGGGTGGACCCACTTTATGATAACCGGGGTTAATTGACCCCACCTTTTGTAGATGTTAAGTATACCAACGAAAACCGCTTTACCTAGTAGTTTTGAAACCCGGATCGGCCGGTTGGATCGGGAATCGGACCCTAACCAGTCCGGGTCAATGGGTTGGACCGCCTGGACATTGGACCGGTGGTTGGACCGTCGGACCGGAAAACTACGTGGTCGGACCGAGTTTTTAAGGGTTGGACCGTTTTTGTTTTTTGTATTTTTTTTCTGGGTTTTTGCAGGGTTTCTTAGCCGGCTCGTCCAACCGGTTGGACCAGTAACCTGGTGGTGGCTCCGGTTCAACGTCCCGTCCGGTTATGAAAACGTTGAATTTTTCTAACAATGATCCATGTATGTTTATTGTATGATTGAATTGAACAATGATAGATGGTTTCAATGGTTAGCCTCATTTCCCTTAAATCCGTAATCTATTTACCTCATATACATCAATTATTAGGTTTTTTTGCCATGCCTTCTTTTAGGGTTTCTTAAAGTATTTATATTTTTACTCGCCGGTGTCTCATTCTTCTAATGTCGTAAAGTTGATTGTTATGAGTGTCATGATGAATTTGATTGGGAAGTCTAATGGCAAAAGGAGGCAGATGATTACTCATATGCTTCCGGAGGAAATCAACGAATTTTCTTGGGAATTCTACAGATCCGTTTGTCAGAACTTCATCTGGGTTTGAATACTACTGAGAGGTCCACTAGAGATCAGAAATTGTTGAAGAAACAACAAGATCGTTCTTTCTCAAGCGATCGGAAAATAAAGAAATGTTTAATCTATTCAAGATAATTACATATTTAAAAAATACCATCTCAATTTATCCTATTTCATTAAATAGATTTGGGATATGTTATGGTTTCGAATGATGAAGTGGATATGGAACAAATTGTTTATAAAATTTTGCCTTTTTTTCTTGCTACCATTCCATATAGCACTATAGCAGCATAATTTCTAGGATAATACATCCCAATCGGCATCTTGCTTGCACGATTTAAACTCTCAATCTTTTGGTTGTCATACATCACTTAACCACTAAGATGGCCACTTGCAGTGGCGCAACTTACTTGGGGCCCCCCTCCTCCTAATTTAAGGGCCCGGTGACTTTCGCCCCCTTTAGCAAAAAAAAAAAAAAAAAAAAACAAAGATCAAGAACCTAGTTTTTCGCCTTTTTTTTGTTTTTTTTATTATGTATATTTGCTACATTTGAGTTCGGTTTTAACCAACACATTAATATGGTGGTTCCATGCAAATTATGGTGGTAACCGGCCAGCTTGTTGTAGGTCTGCGGAGTTAGATTAACCACGTGGAAGAAGCGGGTCGTTGAGGAAAATGTGGTGTTGGAGCATGCACATAGGCCGTAGTACATTATGGTACAAATGTTTTAAAGCTCATCTTTTACATTATTTTTAAGTTTTAACTAACCATAATAAATATATGTATGGCCTACAGTCAAGATCCAAGGGCTATAACCTTTAGGGTGGTATAAATACAATGTTATTAGCAACGTGCAACTAGTGTTTTTTAGAGTCGAATTATTTCTTCATTAACAATCATTAATAGATGTTGGTGTAAAAGATTTAAGATCTTGCTACTTTATAGCAACGATCTTTCAAAACAAGTAGACATTGCATTAATTTTTGTTTTTTAAAAAATATATGGTATTGTGTACTCTCTTGCTACACGTTAGTGTACTTCCATTGTAATCATAACAATAAAAATATGATCATGTGACGCATATGCTACATATAAATGTTTATATGTTCATATCTTAAATTCTAAGCATTAACAACAAGTATCAAGCCAAATAAAACTAAGGAAAAACAAAAATCTAGAACAATGCACGGCGTTCATCGAATTATTATTGATTGTGGGAGGTTTAGGTAAATCGAGTTAGCTAAACTTTGATTTTATAGCCAACGACAAACAGTGGCGAAGCTTGACCCGAGACTTCGGGCGGTCGGAAGTCACCGGGGTCGAAACTGTATATACCAAAAAATTTCTATACGAATACTATATAATCGCAACTTCTGAGCGAAAATTCGGGGGGTGGGGGGGGGCGCCCTCCCCCCCTTAAAAGCTACGCCTATGACGACAAAGATACAAATCTTTGGACATTCTATGTAATTTTACCTAGTATATTTTTACCTATAGCCAAGCTAACGGTAGAGTCTATTGTAGGGAGGGTCTGATTTAGGAAAACCCTACCTTTATCCCAACAGATAAATAAGCTACTTCCAATTGGGAATCCCCATCTCAAAAGTCATAGTAAGATAGTCAAATAAAAACATACATATGCACGTAACTATGAAAAAGAATAAAAAAAAAATATTGATCTACTATAAATATTCTTAGTACGCTACCAAACTACTAAAAACATATAATGGTGATAGATAACAAGGCATAAAGACACATGCAAGCGATAAGAGGCATATGCCACCAAAATAAACTGAAATACTAAGCTCCAAACAAAAGGGATGTGATACAAAACTTGACCATAATCCTATAAGTCCATAACCTTAATCTCACGTCACCATGAACTACTATCCACATCCATGTATTTAGAGTGGTGCAAGTTCAGTCAAGGAGGCAACTTATGTGTTCACATCTTAGTATTCAAAGTTGATTATATATATTCCATGCTAAAGCTTCATCGTCTTATGAATATAAGTTGCTAGACCCAGTTACTCAATATGTCTTCAGTCAATGCAAACGTCCTTGTACTTTTATCATATTGTAAAGCCAGTGTTGGGATTTAAGTTCGTCAAATAGAAGTAAGCCTCGTGTCGTATACTAACAAGTAGGGCTGCAAACGAACTGAACTTTCAGCGAATAGTTCATGATCGAACTGTTTGACGGGAAGTTCGTTCGCTTAATAAATGAACGGACACAATATGAACATGGGTCGTGTTCATTCGTTTATATTCATGAACGTTTGGTAAAGTGTTCGCTTATGTTCGTCTGTGTTCGATAGTTTATTATAATTTAATTTTTATATTTTTTGTATTCTTTTATTTTTTTTATTGTTTTTTTTTTGTAAATTCATCATTTATTAACACATAATCGCGAAAAATTACATCAAGATAGCGGGCAGGCGGACAACAAGCTGCGCTGCCACCACGTTCTGGACGGCAAACCCTAACCTACTAAAAACGAACTCATGCCCCCCCGGGAGTCGAGACACTGCCATGAATAACCTGTTGAACTCTAGTCAGGAAACAGATGGCTTCCGGTGCCAAGGAGCCAAAGGTATCAAAAGCCAGGGGTACAAAAACGTGTCGGTTCTCCTCGCAAGCTTTGACATGCTTCTCAACTTTCTTCGCCTCTGCTTTCCGCACCGCTTCAACCCCAGACATGGTTTGGCCCAAACCTTCGATTGGGATAAATCAACTTTTAGTATCCAACCTCATTATATGTTTCCACGTTCTAGCGCCGACGCCTTCCACCTCCAACGCCCTCTGCCATCTACCTCCGACGCCCTTCTCCATCCATATCCGATGCGAACTCAGTTTTTTAAGACATTACTTTATTATGTTTACTAATATCATGTGAAGTACTAAGTATGTCTGGACAACTAGGTTATATTTTTGGTGGATTGAGCTAATGTCTTAATGTATGCGAATTCGAACTTATTCGAAAGTTAATATATGTCTGTTTGTATTTGTTTCCGTTCATGAACACTTCTTTGTGTTCATGAACACTTGTTCGTTTGTATTTGTGTGCGTACATAAACAAAATTAACAAACGAACACGAACACGAGTGGTTTTCTTAACAAACGAACACGGACAGAAAATCTCGTTCATAAGTGTTCATGAAATGTTCGTGAACACATAATTTCCCTAACGAACGAACACGAACAATGCTTTGTTCGTGTTCGTTCGGTTCGTTTATAGCCCTACTAACAAGTTGTTAACTCCGTCAAAATCACACAACTTTCACGAAGATCCAAAGTTGTGTTAATAGAAGTTAGTCTCTTGTGTTGATGAGTTTCGAGCTAGACACTTAGAAAGATTTGCAACAAAGTTACAAGGCTCATATATGAAATACCAAAATCTGGACTTTTACGTGGTTAAGTGTCTAGACTTCAATTTAGCATCGACAAGTCAAGTTTGGTGTGTTCCAGAAAATCTAAACAAAGTTATTATGATCAGGGGCGGAGGATAGTGAAGGCTGGAGGGTGTCCCGACCCTCACCGTTTTCTTGCTCAGTAATGTAAATTAATGCGTTTTTAGCCTAAAATTGTATACGTATTGAGTCCGGACGCCTCCGTTTTAAGGGTTCCGTGACTTTCTTCCCTCACGAATTTTTTTTCAAAGCTTTATCACTGATTATGATGTGAAAAATCAATACCAATGTGCTGACAATCATAGAATTGAAGGTGTCTGAATAATCTCATCTTCGCCTTGGCATTTATATATCCTGACAAAATTCTTAGGCGCTGCCTCCAATTTATTGTAATACTTTTGGTCTTATTTGTGTGAGAAATTTCTATTCCATCAATCCATTGAGTTTGGATTAACTATTAGACCACCCGTAGTGGTGCACAAAAGGGGCGCTAATTCTCAATTTTTGGCTGTGACGCTAAAAATTTCACGCTTCATCTGGGCGTGAATTTGTTTTTTATTCTTGCAGCCAACGAGAGTGGAGGGGTGGGGTGTTATTTTAGCGTCCACTACGATAGGCCTTATGACTATTGTATTTGATTTAAAAGTGTGTTCTATGAGATTGTCTGTATATAATTCCAGGGCAAGCCAACGAGAATTACAATTACGTCAAATTTACATATGCTTATATTATACTTAGATTATTCAAACCTCACCCAATTTGATATTGATCCATGAGTCGTGTGATACTATTTATGTCAAAAGCCATTTATTCTGATAATCTTGTTAGAGTTTGTATAGAACATATAATGATCATACATTACCTTATTCCATAGATAAGCAATTGCCAATGCTCACCATCCTTGTAATTTGTAGACAACACTCGTCACAGTAATCAATACTCAACCCGCTTTTAATTTAGTTTACATTTTTCTTTCTTTTCATTATTTTAATAACATAATAGTGCTTTATGAAACTTTGCTATATCTCTGAGTGGTGCTATTTGTATCTATGTTATGGTAAAAAAATAATCTTAAACCGAGAGGGTCAAATAAAATTTATTTTTTAATACCATTTCGTTTGTTCTTTATAACTTTTTAATATATTTTTTTTATAAAGTTTCAAATATTATGTGTTTTTACTTGGTCTTTTGGAAAGATTTATTCAGTAAAATTTCAATGTTGCCTCACTTATATGTTGACATTACATTCTAATTATATAAACTAACTTACCTGTCATCGTGATATTTAAAATATAAAAAAAAAAATACACTTTAAGATGTCGTTTCAATATTTTGTATAATTAACACTTGATGCATAGTTTAACGGGGCGTCTTTTGAGGTCTTGTGTGGCGTTTCTAGTTGTTCGGGGATAAGCCAATTTTTTCCGCTCTTAATAAGGGCACTAGTTTTTTTTTGCCATGGACTCGTCGGGAGAACGACAATAGCTCTCCACTAGTGGTGCGTTCTTCGAATCAATACAATTAGGTACGTACACTTTACAATACGTTGAGGTCCTCCCCGATGAAGTCCAATACTAGTCAGTGAACCCAAACATTCAATTAAAAACCTAGCAAAATGAAATTCGAACATTTGACGCGTGAGACTATCCCACTACCGTATCATGCATGTCCAAATTCATGCTCGCAGTCCCTTAGTTGCTTCCAGTCGAAAAACAATGCATCTTCACCATGTAAGATTGATTTTAATTCACTTTGGTTGGGTTGGACACCCGATAGCACATTAATAGTAATCTTTATATGAATTAGGTTAAGTAAATGGTGCATCAAATTACTTTAGGTGGCGCATATGTTTTCCAATATTTTAAATATTGGGACCAGAAGGTTGTAACAGTCTCAAACTGGTTATGACACTATTGTACCATAGGTGTTGCACTTCATCACAGTGGACCTCAATATAAATGGACTAGGGAAGTGCTCAAAATCCCATATTCGCAGCTTACAAAGACTATCGCGACGCGTTCCCTATTTGATCTTCTCCCACCACCATTGCGTAATTGTACTCGTTTGGTTTAAGCACATCTGGGATAAGTCAAGTTCCAAAGTATTTGAGGATCAACCTGCTCTGATACCACTTTGTCATGGGTCATCTTTCGAGGCTCCATGTGGTGTCCCCGCTTGCCATGGGATAAACCAATCCATCCCGCTCTTGATAAGGGTTAATGGTTTCGTCCTGCCTTAGACTCATTGGGAGAGCAACAACAGCTCTCGATTGTTGGTGCGTACGTCTGATAGACCCAACTTGGCACATACACTTTCCAATCCGCTATGGTTGTCCTTTATAAAGTCCCAAGCTAGCAAGTGAACCCTAGCTTTCAAATACAAACCGTAGCAAACGACCTTTAAACATTGGGTTGTGACAGTATATAACCAAATAATATATGTTACCGTATATAGTTTTTAAAAATTCATATTATGAAAACTCAAATGGTTAAGTATATTTTAAATAATTTAAATGACTTGAATAAAAAAACATTGTAATACGATTAAGATTTTATCAAATAATATTAACTATACAAAATCTTTAAGATTTTATCAAAAAAAATTGGAACGGTAAGTTTCATTAGAACCTAGCAACTTGCTAAAGCCAAAACAACAATGAATTGCAAATGCAAATTATAGCAATCTATCCACAACTTTGGAAATGGAAGTCCTCTTGTATAAGATTTTATCAATAACAATTGCACAATATCCAATAAGGCTTAGGGTGTGAAATAAAGCTATAGGGGCTTTAAATCGTCACATATACGTCACATTCGTGACCCGTAGGCTATGGGGCAACAATACAACACCCCCCCCCCCCCCCCCCCTTCCAACTATTAGTAAAAAGGTAAATAAAAATAACTAAAAATTTCTGATTAGTTTATGCAAATGAGCCCCACCAAATCACCCTCCAACGCTTGTTAACTGCTTGGCGTCCCATCATAAGACCAGGTACAATGGTGGGTGAAATGGACGTGAAAGGGGCAATTCATGCCCCAATTGGCGCTGCCACATCGCCCCAAGGGCGCTAATTGTGTTTTCTTGGTTGTAGCGTTAAAATTTTCGCGGCATGAAATGGATTACTTTTTGACTAGACAATAAAATTAAAGCAAAGTGGGGGATGGGCTCTAAGGGGGGGAAGGGGCACAAGCCCCGTGTAGCCCCATGTCCACCAATCACACAGTGTCACGTCATTTTTACCTTAAAATAGCCTTAACACCGAAAACGCCAAACCCAAAATAGCTTGAAATCAAGGACCCCACCATTTTACCATACCCACCAATCACACACACCCCATAAGATAATCCCACCCAAAAAACCCCACTTTTTCTTCTCTTTCTTCGGCTTCTTTTGGTTCTCTCTTCGGCTTGGTGAAACCGATTTTTCAAGCCTCGTTGCCAAGCCACCTTACCTGGGACGGTGTAGCCTCTCGGCTATCTTAGCCGATCACCTCTAGCCGAGGGTGCCCCGTCCCCTCTAATTTTGGCAGCCCACTACGTTTGCTGTAACAGAGCTGGGATGCTATTGAGGCCGCCCCCACACCCGAGTTTAAAAACAACCTTAGCCAACTTTGAGAAGGCAGTTAGTTAAACTTTGAAGATATAATAAAAAAAAATATTAAATAATACTTCTAATGGGGTATTGACACGTATCTAGGGCCATGTTTTGACCCATAACATGTAAGATCTCTGTCCACTGGCGCCAAGTCACGTGACTCCGGTCGGGTTTTTCCACAACCCGAAACAGTAGTTTATGGGGCTTTTTAACTATTCCACATTTCATTAATGTGTTGGGGATTGTGCGGTCAAAACCCCTTTGACCATCATAATATCTTTTTGTTTTATTCTTTTTCTAGTGATTGGCGATTTTTCCATTTTCTTTTGTAACTAGATAGTTGTCATAGCTCGTGAGTTGCGGACGCTTAAGCTATTTATACAAGATGGTACGTCATGTGATGCGTAAACCGTATGAAATGTAAAATAACTCGATTTTATACTATCGAATGAAAACATTTTATATTTAAGTCGACTCGTTTGTTTCCAAACACAGTTTAAAGTCAGAATCGTAGGTTACTTCTATTTTTACGGTCAAATTAAAGCATTTTATATTTGATCCGACTCGTTTCCGAACGGAATTTACGTCAGAATTGTATACCAACCGATATCGTACGTAAAACTAAGAATGAAAAGATTTTATATTTGACCCGACTTGTTTTAGCAAGCAAAAAATAAACGATGTTAAAACATGAATTTATATCGTTTATAGACCAGTTTGGGAATATAACGGGTTACATGTCAAAAGTTTGAGGGTTAAAAAGAAATAAGAAAGTAAATGTGTTTTTTTGTCAAGTTAGGAAGTAAAGGGGTTAATTTTGTCAACCTAAAAAGTTAAATTTTGTCAAATCATAAACTTAAAGGTGAATTATGCCACTTTAAAAAGGTTTAAGGTTAGTAATTAAAGAGCATGGTCACTGATCATGTTCTTAAGATATACAATATAATTAAAGTAAAACTAGTATATTACCCGTTGCGCTTTGCGCGGCGCGGAAACATAGAGCAGGTCGAATTTTCCCCTGCAAGTCACGGAGGGAATGTAGTCGTTAAGTACATTATCGGCAGCAAGTAAACCAACCAGGCGATTCAACTAAAAGCGGTGGCAACACCCTTGTCTCAAGTCAAACCGTTGTCGCCGGCTAACCTTTGAACCACCTTCATGACCGTTATACTGCAGATGTTAACACCACTCTTACAACGTTAGAGTTGAACGTGGTAATGCCATTTACACCGCTAATCTAGCGCTGAACTCACCTCCGTCGACCAACTATAGCCACCACAACGTCAAGCACCATATGGAAAAGGTGGTTGTAGTGAACGTGTGCACTTTACTAGACTTATAGTAAGCAAACGACATTTACGTAATTAACTTGTAAATAAACGAAACTTTAAAGGGTGTTTTCGTAATTAACGTTAAGTTAAAGGGTATGATATTATTACGTTGCAAATAGAAGTTTCTTACCATGGCTATTGCGTAAAAACATTGCAAATAGAGGCCCTTTATTTTGCAGTTACCTTCCGTATTTACATTGAAATTAAAAGTCGATGGCAATTTCTTTAATACTTGAAAATAGAGGGGTCTTTATTTCGCAATTACTGTAGCGAACATGCGCCATTTGTTATATATAATAATTTGAGGATAGAATATGTTATATATCAAAAGTTTGGAGATTAAAAAGAAGTTAAAAAGTAAAAAGGATATACATTTGTCAAGTTAAAAGGTAGGAGATCATTTCTCTTAAGCTAAAAAGTTAATTATTGTAAAGTTGAAAACCTAAAGGGTGAATTTTGTCAATTTACGAAAGATGAAGGGTGATAAACAAAAAATTTTAAGTTTATATAATGCATAAGATATACAATATAATTATAATTAAATTTGAGGATAGAATGTGTTATATGTCAAAGGTTAAAGTTAAAAAAGAAGTTAAAAAGTAAAATGGACATATTTGTCGAGTTAAAAAGGTGGGGGTCATTTCTACTAAGTTAGAAAGTTAGTTATTGTAAAGTTGAAAAGTTAAGTGATGGATTTTGTCATTTTACGAAAGACGAAGGGTGAAAAAACAAAAAAAGCATGGTCCATCGACCCGACCATGCCTTTTTAAGTTTATATTGATTTTTTTAACAACGTTTTTTTTTACATCAATTTGTTTTTTTGAAAGGTGATTTTCTATATTGTGGCAGAGATCATCACAACCCCCCAGAAAGGGATCCATTAGTCACTCTATAATCGTCAGACTATGTTGTTTTAACCGGTTCCACGCTGACGCGAGAGTGGCCGGCCCACAAGCAAATCGAGGCTGCGCATAAGGGGCACTAAGGCTTCCACCCGGAAAATTTCCCGCCACCTGCCACTTGACAGATGTTGCACCCTCCACAAGAGGCAAGTCTCTCTCGAGTAAATGCACGGTAGTAGAAACCGATGGGCCATCAGAATCGAACCTGACACCTACAAGTAGGCTAATTTTGACCATCACTTGTTGAAGATCGATGGAGCTTGAATTATTAACTTTAAAAAAAAATATTAAGCTATGTAAATTACACTCACCCCACTCCTACCCCTTTTCTGTCGTACTTGTTTTCTAGAGATAAGGGGTTTTCATTGTACAACTACACCCTAGGACAACTTGTATCTGAAAAAGATCTATAAACGTTCGTATTATCGATTTAATAGTTGATATGATGTTAAGTTGATATGATTTTAAAGATCAGATGACGTCAAAAAAGTTAAAACATAGAAAAAAGTTCGCTTGTCGTTAACCTGATTATATCATGATTAATACAAAGATTAATTGGTGTGTTGTAAAGCAGTTTAGCTAGACAAAAACAGAACAGTGATCTAGTTGCTTTGCTCTGGTATTAAAAGCACGGGTTATAATTAAAATAATAATAAGAATAATGAGAGTATCTCTTAGAGGTAGGGCTGCAAACGAACTGAACGAACACGAACAAGGCGTTGTTCGTGTTCGTTTGTTAAGGGAATTATGTGCTCACAAACAGTTCATGAATACTTACCGAACGAGATTTTCTGTTAGTGTTCGTTTGTTAAGAAAACAATCATGTTCGTGTTCGTTTGTTAATTTTTTTCATGAACGCACATGAACACATATGAACAGTAATGAACACAAACGAACACAAAGAAATTTTCATGAACGGAAACAAGCACAAAGGGGCATAATTTAACCTTCAAATAAGATCGAATTCAAACATATTAAGAAATTAACTAGATGTTACAAAACATGGAACCACAATATCAAAACTGATTTATTGAACAAACCCAACCCAAAACGTTAAATCCCTGATTACAGACTCAAGAACAATCAACAAACAAACTTTACAGACACTATAGATTATCAACACGATAATCTCTACAACTCTTCTATGACCTAACTCTCAAGAATAGATCCAAGATGAATCTAAACTGAAACCCTAATCTGAGTAGAGAGAAACTATCAGAAGACTATAAAGCTTTGATTGTATAAGACGATTGAGAGTGTTAAAACTTGAACACTGATGAAGACCTTCGCTTTTATAGGGCTAGAAACAGGCTCGGAGAGAAACACAAATGAACCACTGAACAACGTTGGATGAGCCAAAGAAACACACAATAAAAACGATCGTGTCCCTTTATTTTAGCTTCGTAAAGAGCTCTCCGGATTGCCAACGTGGCATATCTTGAACTGGACTGGACTTATCCTTTGACCCGAACAGCTCTTGGACTCCCCAACTGGACTCTTCCTGGGCTCCTCTCTTGGGCTCTTTTCTACTCTTTAAACCTTTTCTATTAGCAGCCCACCAGCATCCATTTATTATAACTAACAAAAAAATAAAAAAACAAGTAACTAAAAAACTTATAACCAAAAAAAAATGTAAGTATTAAATTGGAACAAAATACCTGATAATATTTCAACACCCCCACTCAATTTAATACTGCAAATGGGTCAAATAGCCCCAAAGACATACACATTTCATTATGAAGATTGGGATGGAACCCCTTTGTAAACACATCTGCCACTTGTTTGTGTGACTCAATCTTTATAGGCTTTACAACACCTTTAGTGATTTGTTCCCGAAGGAAAAACAAATCCAACTCGAAACGCTTAGTTCTTTCATGAAACACTGGGTTTGCTGCTATAGAAATAGCAGCACTATTATCACAAAAAAGATCAACTGGAACAGTAACTTGAACACCCAATTCAGACAACAAATTTACCAACCACATCACTTCACAAGTAGTAGCACATAAGGCTCTAAACTCAGCTTCAGCTGAGGATCTAGAAACAGTCAATTGTTTTTTACTTTTCCAAGAGATTAAAGTGTTTCCTAGGAACACACTATAACCAGTGATTGACTTTCTAGTTTCAAGGCACTTAGCCCAGTCTGAGTCTGAATAGGCTCTAAGACTCAGATCTGAACTCTTTTGAATTAACACACCTTTTCCAGGTGCACCTTTTAAGTACCTTAAGACCCTTAAAGCTATTCTCATGTGAGCTTTAGTTGGTTTGTGCATATACTGGCTCAAAAAATGAACAGCATATGCTATATCAGGCCTTGTATGTGCCAGATATATCAGTTTGCCTATCAATTTTTGATACCCAGTAATGTTATCTAAAACCTTGTTATTATCTTTACAAAAATTTGACAAAACATGGTTTTGTTCTATAGGATTACTTACTGGTTTACTTCCAGCTAAACCATACTCAGATAATAGATCTATACAGTACTTTCGTTGAGACATACAAATACCATTATCATTTTTGATAACCTCTATTCCCAAAAAATACTTTAACTCCCCCAGATCCTTAATCATAAATTTAGACCTAAGACTTTCTTTAACTTTATTAATTTCAGGAATATTATTTCCTGTTATAACAATATCATCTACATATACAAGAAGATAGATGATTACAGAATTAGAAACCTTAAAAAACAATGAATAGTCACATTTACTTTGATTAAAACCCAACTCAAGTAATACTTGAACTAACTTAGAATTCCACATTCTAGGTGCTTGTTTTAATCCATAAAGTGATTTTTTCAATTTACAAACTTTGGTTTCATTTTGTGAATAATATCCATCAGGTAAACTCATATATACCTCCTCATTCAAGTCTCCATAAAGAAATGCATTGTTTACATCTAACTGATAAAGGTTCCAGTCATTTTGAACAGCCAAAGTCAGGATACATCTAACAGTCACAAGTTTGACTACAGGAGAGAATGTCTCCTCAAAATCTACACCCTGTTTTTTACTGTAACCTTTAGCCACTAACCTAGCTTTGAACCTTTCTACTTCACCATTAGATTTATATTTAATTTTAAAAATCCATTTACATCCTACTAGACTTCTACCACTTGGGAGGTCAACAAGTTCCCAAGTATCATTTCTGTGTAATGCTTCAATTTCAGCATTCATAGCAGCAACCCAATTAGGGTCCACAGCTGCTTCAGAAATGATTTGGGTTCTTCTATTTTATTTAGACTTGTAGCAAAACACTTGCAGTCTAAACTCAGGTTAGAGTAATTTACAACCCTATTCATACCATACTTTACCTTATCATCTAAAACATAGTCTTTCAAGTTACTAGGTAAAATAGAGCTCCTAGATGACTTTCTAGTGCTGGTTTGAAAACCTATCTGATCACTATCAGATCCCTCAGATCTTAGAGATTTTTCAACTCCAGGTGTCACACCCTCTACCCTATCAGAGTTGTTTCTAAAAGACCTGGGTTGCTGAGAGACAGCCAAGCCTTCAGATCCACTAGAACATGACTCTGACTGCAGAGACCCATGTGTCGCTGGATCATGTTGCTCTTGACTCTTTGTCTCATCATTGGGACCTTGAGATTGTTCTAAGTCATTGTTTTCATACCATTCAAAAAAATTCAAATTATTTACTTCTGAAAACTGATTGTCATTAAATTGATTAAAAATGTTGTTTTCTTTAAAAGGAAATATGTGTTCATAGAATTTCACATCTCTAGAAAAAAATTCATTTTTATTATCTAAACTTAACACCTTATATCCCTTTTTTCTGTTGAATACCCAAGTAAAACACATTTTTCTGACCTACTATTCAGTTTATCAGACTCATTAAGAATGGTACAAAAGCAAAGACAACCAAACAATCTCAAGTGGTCAAGAAAAGGTTCAAAACCATGTACTACCTCATATGGAGTCTTTCCACCTAGAACTGATGTAGGAGTCCTATTTATCAATCTGACCAATACTTAACAGGAACACCACTTTGAAACATTAAGGCCCTAGCAACTTTTAATAGGTGCCTATGTTTTCTTTCTACAATGCCATTTTGTTGTGGTGTGTAGGTGATAGTAGTTTGATGAATTATTCCCTTAGTTTTACACAAATTATTCATTTGACTGTTAACAAATTCAGTCTCATTATCACTTCTTAAAGTTTTAAACCTTTTTCCCAAAACTGAGTTTCAACTATATTTAAGAAGTCTTGTAAATTTTCAAAAACCTCTGTTTTGGACTTCATTAAACAAATCCAAACAGCTCTGGGATAATCATCAACTATTGTTAAGAAATATTTTAACCCCTTCTTTACTATTAACCTTATAAGGACCCCACACATCAACATGAACAAGTTCTCATATATGTTTAGACTTATGTTCACTTAAAGGGAATGGTTCCCTGTGTTGTTTTGCCTTATGGCAAACCTCACAAGGAATCTCATCATCACCATCACCTAGACCAAGCTTATTTTTAAACACTTTTATAGCTTGATTTGATGGTGTCCTAACCTAGCATGCCAAAGACTAGTTTGAACAGTACTATTAAAACACACCTGATTTACAACAAATGAGTTCCCACAATAGTATAAACCGTCTACTTGGTTACCAGTCATTAGGACTTTCCTTGTAATTAAGTCCTGAATATAACACTTATATTCATTAAAACCAATAAACAATGTATTATCCTTTGCTAGTTTATGAACAGAAATTAAACTAACACAATACTCTGGGACAACAAACACATCTTTAAGAATGACTTTATCAGACAGTTTTAAGTTTCCTATTTTTGTAAACTAAAGCATCAGTTCCATTTGGATGCTTAACTCTGATATTTAGGCTAGATACATCTATACAATCAGTCAAACCAATATCACTGTTAACCATGTGTTGACTTGCCCCAGAGTCAGTTATCCAACCCATGCTTCTTTTCCCAGCAAAACAAAATATAGGTTTATAAAATGAGTTTGCACAAAATGACCTAAAACCACTACCTGACACATTGCAGCTTTGCACATTTTCAGCAGGTTTATCATTCAGCAGACTCAATAACCTATTAATCTGGTCACTAGTCAAAGCATTAACAGATAAGTCAGAACTATCAGTGGAGCTTTGGTTTGCAACAACCTTCCTTCCTTGTCCTCCCCTTTTGTTTCATCCAGGGAGAATATCCTATGATTTCAAAACACTTATCAACTGTATGCCCAATTTTATTACATTTTGAACACTTTAAGTTTTGTTTAGAAACCTTGTTGTTCATTTTAAAATCAGGAAGTTGGTCTGGTTTAGCAAATAATGCTAGTGTTTGCCCTCTTTTTGAAGGATTGCTAGAGTTTCTATGAGACTCTTCTCTAGAAACTATAGCAAATGCTTCTTTAACAGTGGGCAAAACATCTTTTATTAACAGACTAGTTCTAACAGTTTGATAAGTATTATCCAAGCCCATTAAAAATTGCATTAACTTTATCATGTTACTAAAGTTATTGAATTCTCTAGATGCATTACAAGTACAAGATGGAAGTTGCAAAATCTGATCTAATTGCCTCCACATTATATTCGGATTATGATAGTATTCTGAAACAGTTAAACCACTTTGACTAAAAGAATTAATTTCTGATATAGGTCAAATCTACTAGACCCATCAACCTTGTCATATGTTTCTTTTAACTCAAGCCAAACATCACTGGCCAATTTTGAAAACACATGACCCATATATAAATCCTCACTTATAGAGTTTAAAATCCAGGTTTAACACAATAGAATTACATCTATCCCATTGCCTAGCCAGAACATCATCATCTATAGACTTAACACATGAACCATCTATAAACCCCCACTTATTTTTAACCTGTAAAGCTAAACTGTAGTGAATTAGTCCATACACTATAATTTTCAGTCCCTTTTAGTTTAAATGTTATGATACTCAAATTAGCAGAATCACTCGGATGTAAGTATAGTGGATCACTACTATCAAGTTTGCTAATTAATGTCACATTAGATCCATCCCCTTGATTAACTAATGGTCCTTGGGGATCGGGATTCGGATCACCCATGATTTACAGCAAACAGTAATCACACAAACAAGTATCACACCCAAGCACACAAAGAAGCGAAGCTGTGTAGGTGTCCAGATTCCTGGTTCGTCACTCAAAAGGTGCCAGGACACGTCTTTACACAGGAGCTTCTATACTAATATTAACACACAACAATCACACACACTATACAGGAAAAAGAAAACACAGACAACAAGCAGAGATAAACAGAATACAAGTCACACAGATGACAATATAATAATGCCCAATACCGGTCCACCCTAACCCGGTCAGTGGCAGCTAGACTCAACAAACAAAAACACAAAGGTAAGAAACGATCAAACCAATCTAAAACCCAAGTTAGGGTTTCTCCAAGTCTGTGTTCTTTGATTGGGAACTACAGACAGCAGGCTAGGGTTTTTACGACCCCTAGCACATCGCCTTCAATACTTCCAAACCGCCTAACCCTAATTAGGGTTTCAGATGCCAAGAAAATAGAACAGCTGCTATCAACCAAGAACCCCTTGAATCAACCAGATCAGTCAGTCCTAAAGACGTTCTAATCCAAACACACAAGACCAAGAAGAACAGACACAGCGGAAAGATATGAAAACCCTAAAATGTCAAGACTAACGAGCAACCTATTGCTCTGATACCATGTTACAAAACATGGAACCACAATATCAAAACTGATTTATTGAACAAACCCAACCCAAACGTTAAATCCCTGATTACAGACTCAAGAACAATCAACAAACAAACTTTACAGACACTTAGAGAGATTATCAACACGATAATCTCTACAACTCTTCTATGACCTAACTCACAAGAATAGATCCAAGAGAATCTAAACTGAAACCC